>QBDW01005812.1:0-161044 GCA_003261595.1 Maconellicoccus hirsutus | reverse complement strand
CATAGTGTATATACGTTGATGCGTTCATCATTTGATGCGCGCCATCAAAATTTGCGGGGCTTCGCCGTGAGGAGGGAGAAATTCGCGTCATTCGCGCGAATTCGCGAACGCGAATCATTCGCGCGCATCGCGCATAGTGTATATCCAGCTTGAGGGTGAATTCGATTTTAAGCAGGAAACAAGGTCATCGAACTTGTTAGCGTGAATGTGGAATTTTGTGGGATTTTTTTTTCGTAAAGATACATTTTTAAGCATCTGAAATTCTCCATTTTTTTGAAATTTATCAGCAGCTTTCTTCCACCCCCCTCCCTCTCTTCTCTCATATAAAGGAAATTCTCTATCAAAATATGTACAATTTGTGTCTTATTGTCTTCGAAATCGAAAAAGAGTTAAAAATAATCGAAATTTTTCTTGAAAATTTTACATTACCTGTCAGTGGTAACACTGACGCGAATTTACGGATTAAAGTACTTTTACCGGGAAATCAATTTCGTCATTCGTGCATAAAAACGATAACAAAATTTATTAAAAAGTGAAACGAAGAGGTGAAATGAAATAACGCCGACTTCTTTATTGTAAAAGCGATGAAAAATGACGATTCCTCGTTGAAAAATTGTTTTAACTGTCGCGTGAAAAATTTTAGTATTTTTTTAAATTTATCACTACACGTAAAATACTCCATTTACGCGGATTTCCGCAAATTTCTAATGACAATTTTACGTTTCGTCGTTTGAAATGAAGTGTCAACTTGACAATTCGTTTGATTCGTCGGTATAAAAATTTTTTATTCTTTTGTCGGCGTGAATGCTTTTATATTTGAAAAAATTTCCAGCTTGACGAAAATGAGATTTTCACTCGATCGTTTTAAAGTATTAAGAATTTTTAAATTCGATTAGGACGGAGCAAACACGTAAAAGCTTTTTGTATTGTTTCAGAAAGTTGCAACGTGACGCGTATCGACTTCGGAGGAAGTTTTGTCGCGAAGAAATGGACATTACCACCTGCTGAAGTTATCGATATTGCTCCCTTGGCGTTGAAATGTTCGTTATCGATGCCGCAACATTTGGCGGAGAAGAAATCCGAAGTGAATGAGAAGTTCTTGGAAATAGTTCAATGTAAGGAGGCGACCTTTACGTATAAAGTGGATAGTTGCGTTGATGACGTAAGCAACGTGTGTTTGTACAAAAACGGTGTCAATGTTTTGGATTTATTATTCCCCGAAGAAGTCGAACTTAAAAAAGTTGAGAAAAATGATGTAGTTAAGGAGCTTCCTCAAAATAATGATAATTTGACTGTCGAAGAGAAGGATGAAAACAATTCGGATGTACCAAGTACATCTTCAGAGCAGAATTTACCCGGCGAGAAACCAAAAATCGAATCGATCTCCGTGGTGGAAAATGTCGGTGTAGATGTTACCACCATTCTATTGGCGGATTCTAAATCAGAAACCATTGTATCAAAGACGAGTGACGTTGGAAACGAAAAAATTGCCGATACTTCAAAAGAGAACTTGGTCAAAGATGAAGAAGGTCATACCCCCGATCAACCTCCGAACGATGACAGTATCGATCTCGGAGAAGTCTCCATTGGCGAATCTGTGCAAGAAAATACTTCCAAAGTCGAACAGCCGTCTGATCAAATCGACGAAATTGCTCTCGAAAAGACCACCAACGAGGATGATTCTTTTGAAGTTGATTATTCACCCGAAACCAGCACAGCTAAACTGAACGACAACGAAAGCGACGATGTTACCGAAGAGGTCATCAAAAGCGATGTAGCTGTCGACGTATCGGCTCAGCCGCAACGTGAAATCAAAGTTCAAGATGGAATTTCGAACGAAGATGTCAAACACGACAACGGACTCGAATCGAATATCTTAGAAGTGGAAAATCTGCACACCAAAGACTCTTTCGATCAGATACCAAAGACTGATGTTGCTTTTGAAGTCAACTCGCCTGAAATTGATCCCTTTGAGGTGGAAGTTCCGGAGACTTCTTTACCGGAATCTGTTCCAAAGAACGATGCGATATGTGAAGTGGAAAAATCTTGCGAAAAAGAAATTTCCGATGGTTCAGCCGACGATACGACTCGCGTAGCCGAAAAATCCGAGGAAGTTGAACCAGAAATGCAGGACGTTGAGACCGAAGAGATTTCCAAAATTGATGACACGTGTAAAGTCGCGAAATCCGACGAAGCCATTGAATCCTTAGTGCAAGATGTTGAAATCGCGAAAATTTCCAAAAGCAACCACGCGACTTCCAAAGTCGTCGAATCTACTGAAGTAAACAAACCCGAGACGAAAAACTCAACGGTAGAAGTAACCTCGAAAATTGCAGACAGCGTCACCCAACCCGAAGTCGTCTCTGAATCATTCTTGAGTAAACCAGACGCGGAAAAAATCAACGAAAGTGATGATATCCCTGATGAACCGGAACTCGAACCAAATGTACGCGTATCGGAAGACGAACTGGACGTGAAATCCAAGACAATCGTCCAAATTGAAACCTCACCTGTATCAAAATCATCGATCGATGATTCGAAATTCGAAGAAATCGCATCTCTCGCGGGCACCGAGTCGCCCGACGAAGCTATGTTAAAATCGCTAAATCGCGAATCTCTGGCGAACTCCGAAGTCAGCTGGGAATCGGCGACTGGAGAGTTGAATATGACATGGACGTGTGCCTATAGTCCAAACCCTAGTAAGGCCGAAAGCGTATATTATATGTCCATTGACGAAGATGGCGATAACGATGATCGAGCGTCTTTGAACGTGTCCCTCGGATGCTGCGATAATTCTGTCGATGAGGTTCGGACCGAGTCGCCGAATGTTGAAGCGCTTTCCAAATATGATGTAAGTGATTTACGGTTTCGGGGGTTATCCGATCTTAAGTCTTGTTTTTTGTTCAGGAAACCTTGGCCAAAGCCGAAGAAATCGAATCGCTGGAAAAAACCGTCCTCGAAGGAGAACCAAAGGGTGCAGACGATGATTGCGAAAAGTACCCATACACTGTTACATGCGTCGAAAACCCTGGAGCTTTTTTCGTCCAGAAGACATCCGATGCGAGATTACTGAGGAAATTAGAAGAACATCTTGAAAAAATGGGAGAAAACAGCGATCCCGTCGAAGGCGCTGAGATAGGTGCGATGTACGCAGCTAAAATCGACAATTCTTTTCATCGAGTCAAACTCCTCGAATTAGATCCGTATCTCAATTACGTGGTATTTTGTCTGGATTACGGTAAAGAAACCATTACCAATATGTTGTTCGATTTGCCGGAACAATTGAAGGTCATACCGCCGTTCGCGAAACGTTGCGGAATTCCTTTATCGGCTCATTTGAGCGAATGGCCGCAGCTGGTTCGCGACGAATTCGAAGCGATTACGTTATTAAACAATCCGGTTTTTAAATTACGAGAAATTGATCCGAATCTAGATACGAGTGATACTCTAATGGTTAATTTGATCAATGACAAGGTTGACGTGTGGAAAAAGATGAGGGATTTATGCTTTGATTACGATGACGATGGCACCCTTAGCGAAGGTAAAAATTTGGGAATTGGTTTTGGAGTGATATTAATTTGTGCTACTTTTTTATTCACAGATGAACCGTTCCTGTCTCCTGAAGATACATTTCCGTAAGATGAACCGTTTATTGAACTGACCTTTATAATTTAAATTTAAATTTAACGTAATTTTCGAAATTAATGTATGTATTGACCAAATCAAATTCAAATAACGTTACGGATTTTTTTTCCTCGAAACGTTTTAAATTTATTTGTCACGTTGATTAAATGCTGAGGAATGTTTCAAACGAGCTAGGTTTATTTTTAAGTCGTAAAAATGCGAAAAAATTCGAAAACAAGTTTTATTAAAAATTAGTTACGCGTTTATTTTAATTTTATACTCGAATTCTTATATTTTTATTTGTTTATTCAAATGTTTCTTTTTTTAATTTATAAGTTCAAGGTGATGTTGAAAATTCGTTCTCGTTTCGTTATTCATTATTCATTAAGATGAAGAAAGTGTGACTTGTATTGTTGTTTGTTTTTTCTTAAACTTAATATATTTTTTCTCAGTTTTGTAATTTATTTTCAATTAATGTAATGTTTTTTTGAAATATTGAAATTATGTCGGGAGAGATCTCTACGGCAGTTCGATGGTTCGCATCGAGGAGAAAATTGCGGTTGAATACGATAGGTCGAAAATTTCCAGGGATTGATCCACAAAGGTGATGCCAGATAGCGCTGTGATATCGGTCTCGATATTTTACATGCACGAGCACGATCGTTTTTGAGGTATGTTGTAAAATACGACGAGTGGTTTTAAATTTTTATATTTGTGATTTTTTTTTGGTAGGTAGTAATGAAACGATACATAGAGCGCGCTGCAACGAAATGTAAACAAGATAATTATGTAAACTGTAATACATGAGAAAATTGTTGTTTTTAAATGTTTATTGGAAAACGAGAGGGTTTCAGGAAATTTTTCATCTCTTATAATTTGAAGAAAATTAAGTTTTCTATTTTTTGATATAAAAACAATTACGTTTTGACCATTTTTAAGGTTATGAAGCTTTTTTTCTTCTCACTGATTTTCAGCTTTATTCAACATTTTGCAACTTCGCATTGAAATTACCTCTAATTTCAGTCAGAAACCCTAATTTTTTGTAAATCACGAATTTGTAAATTTTTTTTCTTTGATTATGCTGGTTTGTCGGCATTCATTTTAGTATCATTGACACATTGTTGAAAAGAGGAAAAAATTCTGAAAATTCGAAATTTACAAAAATTGAGCTTCTGGCTTAATCTTGAAGTGATTTGAATGCAAAGTTGCAAAACATTGAAAAAATCTGAAAATCAGTGAGAAGAAAAAAAGTTTTACAAATTGTTAAAATGGTCAAAATGTAGTTGTTTTTAAATCAAAAAGTAGGAAACAATTTTCCCGCATATTATAATTTTTCCATCGGTATAATGTGTTTAAAAAAAATTTTGAGTTATAATTGAAAAACCGTTTTTTATTTTTTCTCGTTTTTAATATTACAGTTCAAGTGTCCCGTTTCCGAAGTGTTTCATCACAACGCCGCCAGATGTCAGCCACTTTGAATTTCGTTGCCAATATCAGAACAAGCCTTTAGATGACTCAGCCTGTATGAGATCTTAGCTTCGATTAGATATGACGACGTTTGCTGAACTAATCTTGTGATTTGGGTTTCAATATCAAACGTAATTGTGGTCTATAGGTATACGACTAAATTATGGTTGAATTTCGATTCAAATCCGCTATAAGAATCATCGATGTGAAAAAGGTAAAGAAAATGTATCGATGTTGATCGTGAAATTTAATTATCGCTATATTAATATTTTAGCGTAATCTTCAACGAAACGGAATGCAACATATTTCGAATTCCTAGCGGAATATTTCGCCAAAATGGATAGTGATTTTAAGCGTAGAAATTCAGCTCATATTCGCGTTTAATTTTCAAAGATGTAAGCCAATGGTTACGAACGGATGCTAAATTTATGAAATTTTAATCCACCTTACTTGATGTTTAGCTCGCGAACGAATTTACATAGTTTTTCACTCGATATGTAACGTTACAAAATACGAATTACAAAAGTTGAATGCGGTTTTTGCTACGTAATCAAATTCATACCATATTGCTATCTGATGAGTTGTATTCAAGTAAAAATATGAAAAATGGATGCTGGGATTTTTGCCTTTCGGTCGAAATAACGCGGTAGTTTAAACCGACTTGAGGTTTGTTCATGATTAATGAAGAATTTTCCCTTATGTATTTTTTAGTGGTTTTTTAAAGGCGGTATTCATTGTATTCTGAAATGTCCGAATTTAGGTGTAATTGAAGAATTATTAATTTTGACGTTGCAGCGATCTTGCGGCATTCGAGGTCGAAGGAGATAAATTACCATTCGCGAAGTTGGACGAGTGAGGAGCCCAGGACACGAGAAAAGCGAAATGGAGAAATGAGAAATTAAGAGAAGTGTAAGTGTCATGTTTGTGGTGTTTATGAACATTTTTTTGTAAGGTGGCATGTGATGGATTCCCAGTATCAAAAATATCTATACCTTCGTTTATCACTAATTTTTTCCTGAAATTTTTAAGATGAATTATTTGTACCTTTTTACTTCGTTAGAATATTTTTTTCACTTTGAATTTTAATTTTTTTCAAGTTGGATGATTTTACTGTTGCAAGTTTGACGAGAAATTCAACGCTTTAAACTGTAAATTCTCAACTTTAAAAAACAGACTGGGATATATGCTTCCAAAGTTTAGATATAGTACTGCCACCTTCAGGTTATCAGTAAGTATATCGAATAATGAAGAGACAAAGGAAAGGTTGAAGAGTGGTGGGTTATAATGGAGTTGTACATTACAGAAGGAGAAGGTAAACGTCCATCAATTGAAAAAGAATCCCCATGGAATCCTTCATTATTCCATTTTTCCGAGAAAAATTTGTATGCCATCAAAGGATGCTTAATGAATCAAAAAAGACGTATAATTTTTTAATTTCAACTTTCGAGGAATAATACAGAATCATTTGATACTACATCAGCAACAAGTTATGAAGTGAGTCGATTTTTTGAAAATCTCGTTTTATGTCGAATGTAAAGATCACTTAATGGGAATTGACATAACTGCAGGTCTCCGTGATTTTATTGTTTTAATTATTGTATTTTGAATTTTTTTCAGGATCGTAGTCAATTAAAATTTACCGGTTTGGGTATCGCTGATTAAATTGAACGCAGAAATAGATTTTTTCTCAACTATTTAAAAGGTAATTTACGTATGATGATGAAAGCAGTGTTACCGCTTTTAATCACGCAAAAAATTCTGTGAAGAGTAACTGTGTTTGTTAGTTACTTTTGTAAAAGGTTTCAATTTAGATCTTCACGGAAAAAATACGTTACATTAAAAGAAGTAAAAAAAATAGTTTTTCCAAAAATTTCCATATTTTTGAATTTTTCCTATTGTCGGAACAATTAATTTATCTGTTGAAATATGAAAAAAACTAAAATATTGCCGATAATGGTGTTAATTATGTACTTGAGTCTGGCGACATCCACAATTCAATGTCCATTATTTGAGAAAAATATTTTCAAGGTCATATGTTACATTAAAATAAGTAAAAAAAATTATTTTTCCAAAAATTAACAAAAAATTCCATATTTTTGAATTTTTACTATCATCGAAACAAAAACAATTAATTTATCCGTTGAAATATCAAAAAAAAACTAGTAAATCGCCGATGAGTGTTTATTACTTGAGTCTGGTAATGCTTATTTTCAACAAACTTCACCTAGGACTTTTATGAAAAAAACATCTCGAATTTTGGGTGTCGCCAGACTCAAGTGTTCTACTTCAATGAGCAAACTCTCTTCTCCCTTCTTTAAAACCAAATATATTTTCGTGACGGGTTTTTGGATTAAGAAATGATAATTCTTTGTAAAAACCATTTCCCGAAGTGAAATCTGAAAATGAAACTTTCACAGTACTGGGAAAACCCAATGAGGGGGAAATCCTTGAATATTTTCTAGGTTAAAATCCAGCTCTGAAAACTTTTAAAGCATGCAAAAATTTTGGAAATTGGTCAATTGTTGGACTTACTTTTCCAAACAAAACCTGTATTCAACTATGCTGCGAGTAAAATCGAAGTATGTATCATGAAGTTATGTGGTGTTTTACGTCAACCACAAAACGTTTTGTGGTCGAATTAACGATGTTATTGTCGGTTACGATTTAGATATCGAGTCTTTTTACATTGAAATACTCGTGTCTCGTTGGAGCCATCTAGCCATCTAACGATATGTCTTTTTTAGAAAATTAGTTATTTTACAAATTGGCATTTTTAATGGAAAACTATTTTCATTATTCGATATTTCTAATTACATTTTTTCCATTTATTTACAGATCGATTGATAACAATCACATTGTTGCTTTGGTTATCCGATTGTGTGTACAAATCAGATGAGATTTTATTACACCCGAAGTATCTACATCGAGTAAAACGACAGGTAAGGCAATTTAGCGTAATTTATCCCCAGACGTAATCGCATTGTGAACGAATTAGCGTTTTTTTTTTCGTATCGTCGAAACGTTAATTTAAATTGTCATTTCCTTGTAACCTTATTGTTCCTGCGAGCTTTTCCGCAATTTTTCCAATCTCTTGGAATTCGTAATCTGATATCAACAGGTTGAAAAAAGCCACACTGCGTTACGTACGAGATTCGTTGGTTATTTGATAAAGCGAGTTCCTTTGTGATTATGTTCCGTTAAAAATATTCGCGAGTAAATAAGATTTTATTATCGAAAGTGCAAGAAATAGCGAAAAAAATCACGACATTTATGTTTATGGGTAGAAATGTTTACGTCGTGTTGGTCGCGTTGGGGTACAACTCGCAGTTGCAATTTTGACTTTGTTCTGAACGGTCGTATACTGAAATTTCACTCCGCGTATCATTTATTTCGTAAAATCGTAGTTATTGCAGGTAATTTTTTTGTATTATTTGAAATTATGATTTTTTTCTTCAAGTATTTAATTTTTTATTGAGTCATTACATTCTAGTGGTTACCATAATGGTAACTTTTTGGGAGTGTTAATTCGTCGTATCAACGTAATTTTTAGATTTTCGATCGAATGATTATAATTGGTTATTTTATGCTAATATGATTTTTTTTTTATCGCGATGACACAAAGACTTCTTATGAGACGTGAAATCACGTCTTGCCACTTTGGTAGAAATATAAAAAAAAAGAGTTAAAGGCCAAATGACGCAGGCGAAGACGTGATATTAAATGGAAAATATTTTTTGTTTTATGGAAATCGGCATTGGCAACGGATGTAAGGAAATTCTAAACGAGACGTATATGTCCTTTTGTTATAAATTTCATTTCCGTTTGGCATTTTTCGACTTAGTTATTGATGTAATGTCGAATTCTTTCGTACGCGAGATGAATTATAATTCATGATTGGCTTTTCTTCTCGTGATGAAAATTTCGCCATTTTATTAATCGCCTGAAAGGATTTGACGCGAGTAAGATTTATTATTGATATTAGTTCTATTAAAGATGTCCTTTCTTTGTAATGATTAATGAGGTTTCTTCGCGAACTCATGAAATGTTAGTTTCTTCGTTAATTAGTAAAAATAATACGTTTTATACTTTTAGCTGGCTGATTCGATGAAAACGAATGATTGACGGAAAATGTGAAATTACCCTCGTTAATAAATTAATTCCGCGAAATGCATCAAATTTCGAGTTTCAGAAGTATCGTAATCTTGAAACATATGTTTTGTTTTTTTTATTAGTTGGAAACTTCACAAAAAATAGATTCGAGTCGAGAATCATTGACGATAAAGTTTTCTCAAGAAAAGGGAACACGTTCGTAATCATTTGAAAAGTTCTAGTTGACGGTTGCGTGCTTTCGTTCGTTTTACTCGAAAGTAAGGGGATATTTTTGAAAGAATTCGGCGTGATTTTAGAGACGTCGAGGATAAATAAAATCCAGTGTAAACAAATTTTATTGAATTCATATCCTCGTAATACGTATCATTGGCCAATCGATTGACGTGTTTTTGCCATCGTTATGTATCGGACACGTGTGACGAAAAAATTCAAAGCGTTTTAAGAGAATCACTCGCTTGAATGACCATTCCGTTAATTGGTTGCTTTTAGGTCGTAGGTAATTCGATTATAAATAGGAACGACTTACGATTTATTTTTCTCTTAATTTAGGTTTTTTTTGTGGTTGATGGATTTCTCTTTTTTCCCTGTTTGAAAACTTCGAGGTATATTGCAAGTACTAATTTTGGATTTTATTAACCTTGAAAAAAGATATGGTTTGAAAAATCCGACATTTTTTCCCTCTCAATTCTATATATTCCATTTTTTTTTTCTTTTCTCATTTCTTATGTATGATGTTGAATGGTTACAAATGAGCGAGTACGTGATGTAAATATCTGAAGTGTGTTTTCATATTCAGTATAATTTTTATCAAGAGACCGAGTTCAATTAACTTCAACCAATGAGCTAAGAAGTGAAAATGAAGCTCGATGTTGTCACTATAGAAATTTCTTTTCCTAAGTTTCAAATGATCATGAAGCCTGGTACGTTATTTTTTTTTATACGAAGAACTATTCGGCGAACTATTCCATTACCATTTTTATATTTGATTTGAAAATTCTTCGGCATATTCAAAGCACGCGTTTTTCTGATGTGTTTGTGGTAGTTGAAATTTCAATTTGTTCGGTGTCGCGGTCTTTCAACCATAATCAACGGCTTCGCAATGTTATGATTGAAGAAAATTCTTTAACTATAGGCTCGTTGTTGTGAAAAAAATATTTAGATACTTCAAAACTTTGAAGTCATATTGTGTTTTTTAACCACCGTAGCTTTATTCGCGATGTTTTTAATTAAAATTAATTAAACTCGGGATTTTATTTTTAAAAGTGTTTTTTTTTGGTGTGAAATTCTTTTATGTCATTTCATCATCTTAGAAAAAATATCAAGAATCGAGTTAACATTTTTATGAATTTGCTATGAAGGTAAGAAAACCGTGGGATATAATAATAGTTCTTTTGAAGTGCTTTACGAATTCGTTTAATTTATTTAATTTTTACGTTATTTACGAAACCTCGTCGATTAACGTAGTTTCGTAGTTTTGAAGAAAAAATGTACGATTTCTATATGAAGGATATTCATTTATAACGCCTTTTTTATGCATTCTTAATTTTTCAAAAACGAATTACCAAAAAGCATGAATCGTTGAAATGAATTGTGAGAGAATTGGTAATTTTGAAGATGTCAACTACTTTCAGTTTACTCGATATTAATAATATAGGCAATTTAGCTTGAAATGATGCTCGAACTTGCATAGTGGAAAGTTGAATTTTGGTACGTGTAGAATTCAATGCTCTTCACGTCACAGTAGGATAAATGCCGTGTTCGCTAATCCCCTTTTATGTATTAGTCATCTCTTCAGAATTAATTTTTCGTTGCATCTTCGCGGAAGTAGATTTTATCAAAGAAATGATTAAATTTATGCGAAATGGGTTCGAGATGAATTATTATCATTGATCGAGTTCGTGAACTATTTACAATTATAACAGGCTTTTCGTGATTTTCGAACGAAGTTGTTATAAAATTGTAAGTCAGGGTATTAACAAGTATTGAAAGTAGTGCAAAAATGAAAAATCTCGAAACAAAAATAATTTATTTTAATAAGAGATTAGCTATTTTTTGTGAATGGGCAACACTGTCGAAATATGTGACGTCGTGGTGACGTCATATGTATCATATTTTTTTTTTGATTAGCGTAATCAATTATCATGCGTTTTTTTACAATTTCAATTTAATTTTTTCTAATTGGAGATTTGACCTCGTTGATGATAAAAGGGGTGGTGGAGTTGAGTTTTTTTGAAAATTTGGTACATAAAAAAAGTAATGATTTCCCGACAAAAAAAATAGTTCTTTGTAACACGTATCAATTGCTTGAGATAATCAACAATTACATTATGAATTTATGATGGTTCATGATGGCTTATCACATTCCACTAAGTTTTTCTTTTCTGTTATGAAGAATATCAATTTCCGTACTTCGTAGCTTTTTAATCCGGAAATAATGAAAAAATTGAAAAATAAGCTCCAATTTATCTATAAGTTCTCATATTGTTTTCGTAATATGATTGCGAAAATGAGCTGTTAAATTTCGCCAAGTTTCCTATATTAATAAACAACCCAAGGAAACGAAAACAAAAGACGTATTTTTAATTTCATTTCGAAGGTAAATTAATTGACCATCGGATTAAAATTCCATCGTAACGAAATGCTTCAAGTTTTAGATTTCTTTTGTGCTTTTTTCCACAACGTGATGAAAATCTACTGAAAAAAGGATTACTTAATTTGAGTTTTACTTCATCCAGCGAAGCGGTTACAAGGAATTGAAATCTTAAATTTGAAAAGCTCGGTAGTTACGTGACGTAATCAAAACATTCGAACTTTGATGTTGAACCTGAATTCGTGGTTTTTCTTTTTCAAAAAGAGAAAAAAGTAAAAATAACCCTCGATATTTGTTTATTGTGGTCGTGATACGTATTATGTACTAAGTGCTTCGCTAAAATTGAAACTTAATTCGATATTAGTTCTGTTTTTAGGAAAGTATTAAAATATTTACAAGATGAAATTCGCCAAAAATTTCATCCCTGTAGAATTTTTTTCGTCTCGAGAATTTTCGGTTTGTTTATTTACGACGTTTTTAAAATTATTAATAACCTGTTTAAGGGTTTGATTTGAAATTTAAGTGGCAAATTTAATAATTATTAGAGAATACTAATTTTACCTCGGTTGTAAATATTTCCCTTGATGATTTACCTTAATATTATATTATTGATTTTTGCATCGAAGATGTTATCCTAAGTTTCACGCTTGGTACACTCGAGCGAATAATATTTTAGATTTGAAATTGTATCTGTACCTTTCGCTTACCAAGATACTCGTTATTTACCTAACAACCGATGTTATTCAACCGGGGTTCTTTAATGGCGAAATTTATGTATGTGTAATAAAATTAAACGATCTTAATTAATTGATGAAAAAAGTCGCGTCAAGATGGTACAACTACGTGCAGCCTTGATTTCTCCATAACGCGGAATGAGTTTTGAATGAAACTTTCGCGTGGTAGAAAAAAAAAAGGGAAATGAATTACCTCCATTTTTACGTTAATTTGGTACCATTTTAGCTTTTAATCAAATGACACTACGTGCTTAACACACCGATCAAAATTTGCAAATATCTCTTCCGTTATACTAAACACGATACATATGCTTACGAGTATAAGAGATTTTCTGCAGTATGCTCTTTTATCACGTAGTATAAGAGTGTTGATCGCTTCGAGCCAATTAAAATTACCCAACGTTGCGGTGTTTTTATCAACTTGTTGTGTAAAGTACCTATTTTTCTATCTTGGCTTTATGAAAAGTTATGTCATTTTTCTACGTGATCGTGCAACTTTACGACTTGATGCTTTTGTTATAATTTCTCAAATTTTATTTAATTTCACATTAAAACTTCGCAGTAACAATTTCTAATATCAATTACACCTTAATATTTGTTATTCTCGTTTTTCATTTGTTTTTATTTTTATTTTAAAACTTGTTTTGCGATGGAATTATAAGAAATGAAATATAATAGGTACCTAATAAAGAAGTGAGATAATTTACGAGTAAAAGGAACAATCGTTGAATCCCGCGGGTTCGGGAAATCCCAAAATTGAAAAAGTTTTCATGTCGAATGAAAAATTTATAAAAAATTTCGCGAGGTTGAGTTTTTTTAGAAAATTATTTAAAGATGTATTTTACGCGTTATTTCGTATTTATTTATAATATTGTAAGATGATATTGAGGTGGAATTGATTTCGAATTTTTTTTATTCATTTTTCAGTGAAAAAGCATCGCAAAAAGATCTCAGAAAATGTATAAATTTCATCGTATTCAATCCTAAATTTTTAAATTTTGATTAAAAAAAATTATTTACCAGTTTGAAGTTCTTGACAAATATAATAACCATGTTTAATTCTAAATTGAGCGCAGAAAATATCCTGATTCAATTTTCGTTCATTTCAGGGGTTACTAAAATGTTGTGATTCTTATAGAATAAAAAAGTCTTAAGTAATTTTTCAATTTACACCATATTCAAAATGTAACGTATTTATTTGATTGGCGTATTTACAAGATTTGACATCATCACAGACACACACCCCTCCCTTCATATTACCATGATCACCGTATTTTCAGCTAAATTGTCACAATTGTTGGTGAGTGATTTAAGCAATTTTTCGAAATGCGAAGAGTATGATACTAAAATATTTTCGAGAACAAATTTTCCATCGTCGAGGTTGATTTTACCAATTTTTCACGAATTCGTGTTTCTTCTTTTGTGCAGAATTGAACGACAATTTTTAATTTTTTTATGTTTTCTTTGTAATATTTTAAAAGAATTTTTGTAATTCTGCCCATAGCTTTGTGAATTTATTGATCGTAGGTTTGGGTATCGGAGAAAATAAATTTTCGAGGTAATTTTCACCTCCTCTATTTCCCCAAGTTTTCGCAAAATGTATCAAAGGTAAAAGAAAATTTTCTAATCATAGAACGTATTCGGAATTAAATTTTCTCTCAAACGAGTTTTTGTTCTACCCACCAAGTCTTCCTACTTCATGAATTTTATGTTAATTTAGACTAATTGAAAATTTCGAAAAATTTAGTACCTTGGCAAAATCTTTTATTGAAGGGAAGGTGAAAAATACAAATGAAATGTAAAATTTTTTTAATGGTTTGGTGTATGTCCCCCTTCCTGCACGTTGCAAAAATGCACCTAAATCGGAAAAAACGTATCCTTGGAGATGATTTTTTCTCTCTAATACCTAAAGAAAAATCCTTTGAAAACAAAAAAATCGTCTTGGGGATTTCCATCTATCTATGTGAAACAGATTTTTTAATAGCAAAATGAAATGTCGTATATTTTGCGGTACAAATTATATGTACAAATAAAATGTGGAAAATCAAATAGTGGGTTTACCATGGGAAAATATAGGGTGATATTTTTGTTTGCAATGCGTCATTTTCAAAACAAGCATCAAAATCGAGACATGCCTTTTAAAGTGTTTATTTATTAAAACGAACGCATATTTGTGCCTATTATGTAATAGGTGGGATAATGTATGTTTAAATATTTCATTCGTCGTTTCTTCCTGAAATCCTTCGACAAGGGAGTAGGAAATAGGAACCTACTCGATAGATGTTCTCCAGTTTTCCTCGTCTGCGTTGGTAATCCTGAAGTTGAAACATTTGTTGTGGTATTTGCAAGAAACATCTTCAGATATTATCAATAAATTGGTTCACAAATGGTTGTTGTTTTAAAATATGGAACGTAAAAGTTGACACCGGAACGTAAAAAAATGGTGAATAATAATTAAAATGTAATTACTAATTAGTAATTACGGAAAATTACGTCTTATTTTTCAGTATTTCAAATATCGAATCAGAAAATCACAACGAAAAATGATATTTTAATGAAAGCCTCGATACATTTTTATTTTACGATTTCCTTCAGTAACCTTCTACATTTGATATTGGTAAATTATTGCAAACAAAATGGACCAAATTGCGGAAACTACGCCGCAGTCGTATACACATGGAATTCATACGAGATTCGGTGTTTTTTTTTTTTCAATCAAATTCCCATATTTGTGATATCTTGATACGGGTAACACGTTCTAAAATTGTAAAAAATACATTGGCTAGGAAATTTGTAGAGAATTGTCAAAATGAAGGTATTGTTGCGTAATAATACGATTTTTTTTTCATCTCGGATGTTTTCACGACAGCGTTTCAAACGTCGATGGTTTTCTGACGTCGATCCTGTAAGCGAAATTTCACCGATGGAGTAAATTTCTGGTGTTCATTTCGTGTAAATTACTCAATTAAAAGGAAAAAAATTATCAAGTTCAAGTTACGACTTGTAATTTTTTTAAAGAGAATTTTTGCCTAATTATTTTTTTGCGGAGATGCCGATGATTTAATAAAAGTGCGGAAATTTCGCCAAGATACTTCATCACTCATTTTGCTCGACTTGACCAAGAAATTGAAAAGCTATGATTAATTTATTACGTAATTACTTTTCAATTTTTATTCGCTCCGTCTTCATTATTTCCTATATTTTTATTTCCAGAGATTTCGGTTACGCGAAAGTAAGATTATTGCCCAATCGTATATTTTTATTTGTTTTTTTCCAAAGCGAACAAAGAATACCTACTTTTGATACCTACTTAAATAAAACTTTTTAATGATTGCGCAATAAACGTAGGTTTAAAAAATTAGAATCACGATGTGAAAAATATCTGAGAAATTTATTACGATTTAACACATTTTCAACTTTTTCAAATTCCATCTTGAATTTTTAAAAGTATCTTGGAAGAAGAAAATTGCTCTTTAAAAAATGATCTATTGTGAAAGTTGAGAATAATAATATCAACCACCCTACTTTCGTGCAATTTACCTCGAATACGTATTTTAACTTTGTTATTTCGGTGTTGCTTCGAATGTGATTTTTGAATACATCGAAGCTAATCCGATATTTGTATTTTTACAGCATTTATTCGAGACAGCAAAACACATTTTCGAAATATTTACCAAATTACCGTTCACGTTGAAAATTGATATTGAAGGGTTCGTTGAAAATCTACCGAGTATATTTCGCTTGAAATTTATAACATTTTATGAATTAATTTCAAGTACATTAAACGAATAAGTTTAATCGAATGCGAACTGTTTCGTATGCTTTGGGTGTCCCCGGATTCTCTATCTCTGCTACTTTGATCGGAAGATTGTAACTTTGGTGTTCTCGAACACCAAAGTAATTCCACCTAAGTTTGTGATTTTTACCAAAGCTATTTCTATTTGAATTCCGTTTTCATACTCGAACATTGAAAAATTACTTATGTCAGGTGTACGAGAAGTTGCCTAATGTCGCACGAGCTGGTGTAGAAATCATGAGAATGTTTCGTTCATATGCTTCCTGACCTTGAACGATGACACTGTAACCTTTTTCATTTCGTTTGGTTTTTAAAATGTATCGAAAAGTTGAGACGTTTTATTGGCTTTTTTTCTCCAATTAATTGAAGTAATGCGAGATGAAATTTTCTTTGGTTTTCGGACGAGACGTTTAAACTTGAAGGTAGCCTTTGCAAAGTGATGTATTCTTGATGGTTTGTAAGGATGTGAAACTCATTAGACGAGTTAGTACCTTGGTTATTATTTTTTCTAAAATGAGAATTCATTCGTATATTTTTCTCGACATTACTTCTTATATAAATTAGCGATGTAATTAATGTTTCATTTGAAAAGTTCTTGAAGAAATTGTATCGATTACGAAAATAGACCTTCTTTTAATTTTTTTTTATTTAAAACTGACGTTACGTTGAAATGAAAGAAAAAAGCACGAATGAAATAGCCCGATGTGCTTTTGTTTTGGGCTTTTTTCTTATAGAAAATTAGCTGTCGATATAAATACTCCGGGTTTTCCTCTTTTATACATTTTCCCGATGTAGAACAAAAATTACGACGTCTTATTCGTAGTACAACGTCTCGAGGTATTTTTTTTTGTAATGTTCGTACGAAAAAACAATGTTGTAGCGATACTAAACGCCACGTCGTAATTTTTTCTCTCGTGGTAACATCGAAATTAGAGAATTTTGACGTCGAAAATGAAATTAATAGCGTAAGTTGGCCATTTTAAATACGGCAAGAAATACCACGCTGTGACTTTTTACTATATTCTTCATCGTTAGGCGTGCTGAGAATGATATAGTGAAATTCTTACTTTTAACGAGGCGACTGGTGGGAAATAGCGCGATTATTCAGTCACATATGACTGGATAATTTATACAGCTTTTTTTCCTTCTCTTCGTTGGTTTTTAAGGGTGGATTAGGTTCTAATGATACGCATTCGAGTGAATTTGCGTCGCAAAAATGTATCTCAAGGTGTTTATTAAATTTTGTTTTTCGTATCGTAAATTATACTCGGAGGTTTTTTCGGGTATGCCGAATAGTGAAATTAGACATTTGGACGTAAGTTTAGTAGGTGCTATCTAAGTGTTACGATATGTCTACTACTTTGTAATCGTATTGAATGTTTTAGAATATGTTTTGGTATTCGAGCGAACTGGAACTCTGAAGCGATCACGAACCAAATATCGAATATCTTTGGAGAAATGAGCATTTTTGACATTTTCATGTCTTGGATATGAAATGCAAAATCGAAAAGCGTTACAAAAAAGCGTCGCGAAGTTGTCATGGTAATCGTTGCCATGTTGACATGTCATTCTCATGAGTGTTAATCTTAGTATTTTCATGTCATAGATGACAAAATGACAATTCATTGTCACTGTGACGTGTCATGAAAAGTGACCTGTGATCATGTCATGATAACTTGTCAAGTGACGTGATACGATGACAAGTCATTGTTACGGTGACGTGGCATGGTTACGACAAGCATTCGAAGTCAAATGACGTCTTCTGATGAACATAATTGTTTCGAAGTGTCATTCAAATGTCACACTGTGTTGCGAACTTGTACGCAAGCTATTTTTTTTTCTATCAATTTTCAACAGATTTATCAAACGTGTTTAATCAAGCGTAAAATTTTTCTGTTACCAATTTTCAAAAATATTTCGAAGCCCATTTACATTTTATTCCAACTTGAATATTTGAAATGCTATGAATGTCTTTCACCCCCCGTCCCGTTCATCGAATTTATCAACGATGAATAAACTGTCCCCATTCCAGGAAGACACTCAACCTTTGTAATCATATCCTCTCCATTACAAACGAATTTCACAGGTGGTTGTGGAGATAACGTTGTCTCAATTCGCTGTTCGACCGTTTCCAAAGTATTTCACAAATGCCGTCAAAATACGTTACGTTGAACTTGAATTCTTTTACGTCGACGAAAATTGCGTCGTATCTTTTTTTCCATCTTAATTTCGTTCTCCTTCGCTGATTCGAGTAGGCGACAGTTTTTTATTAGTTTGGTAAATAAACAGGTTCTTTCAAGCTTGAATACTTCGACGAAATTAACCATGTTCTTTAACCAGCGTTGAACTTTTTTTTCCGCAATTTTCATCACAATGTTTTCAAATTCACTGCGTTTTAGTTATTTTTAGTGATGTTGTGTGATGCAAGAATGCAACGATAGTTTCGGTGTTTTTTTTGTATTCATGTTTTAATTTAAATTTCGCTGCGATGCTGTTTCGTCGAAGAATTCCAAATGTAGCATTTTAAAAAAATGGAAAATAGTCAAAAAGCAAGAATTACCTATGCGTATAGTCTTTGTTGCTGTAAAGGCGTTATTAAAAAAGAAAAGCACGAGACAGTCGGAAAATACCCAAAAAATTTTCCAGGCGTTATTTAAAAATAAAATGTAAATTTAATAATTTTTTCTATTCGATGTTTGAAAAGTTATCAAAAGAGTTGTATCAAAGGATTGAAAAATAATTTTGAGATGGAAATTTTGGATTAATTTGGGAGTTCATATCGTAGAATTGTTTTTTTCGGATCAGAAGATTCAAAAAAATCATACAAATAGAAACTAACACAAGATTTTTAATTTTTACAATTTTGAAATTTTTAAAATGACGTTTTAAAACAAATTGCTTTATATTTTCTGTCTTTCGTGTCCTATTTTATAATTTTTAGAGATGCTGATTTTGAGAGTTATCTCAACAGACGTATTGAAGTGTTGCGTAGTAATCTTGAATATCGTAAATTTTCCTTTTTCCGAAGAATTCAAGAATTAGGCCGAAGAAGTGGATAAAAAATGAACCTAATCGTGTTATCAATCACGTTACGTGAAGGTGTTACGATGAACTTTTTTTAATGATTCTCAAGTTCAACAATTGATTTTTTTGCACCTGCTATTTTTAGGCGGATTTACCGTCGTCGGTGAAAATACCATTTCAATTTTCTGTCCTCTTTGTCGCGTGATACCTGCAAAGATGATGAACGAAAATGGTTAAAATTTGGTATGTGAAATTGCTGTACACTGAGCATTAATGAATGTAAAATTTCATTAAAAAATATTAATCGAGGGATGGGCTAAGGGGCTATAAAAAATTATGAATATAATTTTCGCGGAAAATCGATCATGGTACTCAAAATGAAGGAAATTTAACGTTGAATCCTATGACGCAAACCGCGACATGATCCGACCATCCATTCTCAAGATATGGAACTTCAAGCTGAATTAATTTTTCAATGTTGCGACGTTGCCAATTTGTTGTTTTATGTTTAAATTTTGCAATAAGAATTTTTGAAATGATAATAAGCCAAGTTCTCTTGAAAAAAATTACAAGCGTTCCATTTTTCATTGCATTTTGCACCTTCCTTTTCACACCTCCTCACATTTCTATCGTTACCTCAAGATGCCGTATCCGCCATTTTTTTTAACCTCAAAGCTCGATATCTTGAAAATGGGTGATCGGATCATGTGCTTTACGTCATTCCACTCGGTGGAAGGTTTCCTCCATTTTGAATACCATGATCGATTTTTCGCAAAAATTAATTATAATTTACTACCCCGATTCACTAATGTGTAAATCTTACATTGCGAAACCCGCCTTGCTTCGTTCCTTGGTGGAAGCATTTTTTTTGTTCATCTATAAATATGCAAAACTTAAATTGGCTAATCTTTCTAATATGCCTATAAAGAAAATCACCACTTCGTATGATTTTCAATGGTTGAAAAATGTTTTCCAATATGAAATCTACTCGATGGTGTTTCATGCATGATGAATTTTGGAAAAAAAAAATGGAATCTATTGCGCAACGACCAACGAATATCGTTTTTTGTGTTGAATATTTACTTGGAAAATTTGCTTCATTTCAAATGGAAAATATTTAGTCAAGTCTTTTTCCATTGTAAACGCGGACATTTGAAAGTGAAGATATATTCTTCCGTGGTGACGATGATGACGACGGGTTTTGATGTTACGAATGTTCTCTTATGTTAACGTTAAAGAAACCTGGAGTTGAAATATTTTATTGTCAAAATATCCGGAATTTTCTCACTTCATTCGAATATACCATTGATACATTTTGATTATTCATTATTTTTTTTTTGATCACCTTTGCAAAGATGCTTTATCTCTTTTTAACGAGTTAGCAACGTAGTTGATTTGATCGAAGTTCCTTGTTCAATCAGTCTGTTTTCCGACCTACTCCTGTGTAAATTTCCTTCTGTTTTTTTTCACAAATCTTCAATTTTATTTGTATTTCTTTTTACAAATTTCATTAAAATGAATCATTTGTCGATTTATAAATTGAAAAAAATGATTTTTAGTCGCACAAAAAATGGCGAAAATGAAACATGAAATTCTCAACATCGCGAATTTCGTTAAAACAGATCCCTTCACTTCTTATTAAATTACTTTGAACATCAAGAATTTCAATTTTTACTTCCTCCATTTTTAGATCTGAAATATGTAGATAGATACATTCCTACTTCGACCCTTCCTATATTAATACAAAATTCGCGTCGAAAAAGAGAAATCAATACAATAATTATGCGTATTTTAGCCGTCTGAATTAATCGTGTTTTTCACAAAATAGCGGAATTAATCTGTGCCAATATGCGAAATAAAATCCGTATTAATAAACGCTGGCATGCGAACGAAAATACGTAGACAATAGATGGTTTTGGAATACGATCATTTTTTCGACAAATAATCATTTTTTTAAAACCTAATAGCGTTGTAAATTTCATTTTTTCAAAATACCACCAAATTTACGATGTGTTGAAGGCGGAAAAGGTGTTGAAATTTGTTATTTCATAATGTTTTTTTTTTTACAACGACATAACGGAGTCACATTTGGTCGAATATGAAATAACTTTTTTATCGTTATAAAAAACTCAATATGTTAAGATAAGTATAGCATGCTGCGTATTCGATAATCGATTTTGGGAAATGGCGTAGATCCGATATTTACCTGAATTTTCCGATCATGTGTGTTATTGCGTTTCAATAAGTTTTTTTTTTTTTTTTGGTACGAAATAATGAAATAACTTTCGCGTGAAAAAAACAACTAAAAAGTTTTCTAGTTTATTCGTTTTATACGCATTCTTTGTTCTTAGGAATGGCGAATTTATTTCCTTCAGCGCGTTTCGGTTTATTTTAATATCTTCCATTGTTTGTTTAACTTTACCTTTTGCTTTCATTTTATTAATTTCGCCATTTGTTATTTCATTTATAAAAGTTGCAAGTTCGGTTTTTTTGAAACTTCGATTAGTCGGAATCTCACCACCTTTTCCTTTTTTAGATACTAGATTTTATTGAATCTGTTCGAGAATTTCGTTTTGACTTTTCTTCGATGGGTATTGAATTTCGTTGGGATTGTTAAAAATGTTACGATGTACGTATTTTATTCGTATATTTTGTAAAAATGTGTTAGAGTTATTCGTCTCGTATTTTTTTTCGATTTTATTTTAATTGATTTTAGTTCACTAAGCTTTTCGTAAATGCGATATGTGATAAGAAAACGAAGAAGTTCAAAAAAAAAGTATGTTGCATCACTGAATTTCCTTGCTGAAAAGCTGCTGTTTCTGAGCGCTCGTGGTCATATAGATTTAACTCTGAGCATGTCATCATAAATGAGCATTGATGAGCTAAGACTATATGAAGACACTTTTCAATTTGTAATGAACTTCGCTTTGAAAATTGAAACTACGTATAATTAAAAATTATCGTATCGAAAATTTCATTAATAAAATTATAAGAAATAAAATGTCTTCGGATAGTCTTAGCTCATCAATGCTCATTTGTGATGACATGCTCCGAGTTTAAGTAGGAATACATCGTTCAACTAGATCTACATGGCCGCCAAACAAATTTTGCGGTTAGAATGGGGATGCTCTCACTCCAAGACTATACAGATTGTCAGATACATGATTACATAGATCAGTGTTGATCAATGTTACTGCTTGAATGAGAATATACTCGTAATGGTCAATTTGTTACGACTTCTCTATGTTGTTTTAGCGATACTATGTATTCAAGTGATAACGTGCATTACAGACTACAAATACATGATGTTGATCAATGTTACTACTTGAATGAGGATATAATAGTCACTTTGTTACTTCACTGTTGCTTTAGCGATACAATTGTATTCAAGTGATAACGTGCATTAGACTACAAATACATGATTATGTAGATCAGTGTTAATCAGTGTTATCACTTAAATGGAGATATAATGCGAATGATAATGAACTTCTGTCGAAAATTCAAAGTAATAAGGCGTACTGTGTAGTAATGAATAGTTTACCAGGTTATTTCGTTCGTTGAAATTGAAGAAGTATTGGATTAAAATTCGAAAACATTCAAAAATCTGATACTCGGTATATTCAGACCTTTTATTTTTTCACGAACGTTTCGTTATTGAAGTAAAATTTGTACTGACACTGATGACATGGATCGTACCTACGGTTTGTATGGCTTGTTTAAAACCTGAAGGATAATCATATGCGATAATAGTGCCCTTTTTCAAATTAGTTGGCGTTTACTATCGAATGACATGTAGACTCTCAAAATGGTTGCTTTTCTATACACCTATGTAATATTTTCACGTTATATATGAAAGCAAACGATTTCTAAAGTTTCGAAAGATTTCGAAATGTTGATAGGATTTTGAAAGTGATTACGTGTTAATGAAAGTGTTTCTCGAAATTTCGATAATTTTAGATTTAGGGGAAAACCCGAACTCATCTCCCAGGAGGAAATACTTCAAACTATGATAATCCTCGTATGTTTTAGAAATCGGCGTTGGAGGAAAGATTGAAAAGATACATTTTTTCTTCTCATGTCAACGTTTATTTTCTAGTTCACTTTGGGGTATTTCTTCATTTCGTTTTTGACTAAATCTGTTATTCATGTTTCGGTTCTATCACGTTCTCTTTGACTTGGAAAACTAATTGTTTTAAAAGTAGCTGTTTATCATTGAAATACAACGTTGCACAAATGGGGCCTCTATCTTCGCTCAATTTCGAACTTCGTGCGGATAACTTTCATTAAAAATCTTGACCCAATTTTCAAAGCATATGAACGTAAATTGTCACTGGATCCTTCGGGGCAATACGTTACAGGAAAACGTCATCCTTGTTAACACTGGATGCGTATGAGATGATACGTATACACGATGGAATGCGCGACATGAGACAAGGTTACTGACATGGAAAAGATATACGTACGTAAAGTCGTATTTCACCGAGGTAAATTTTCATTTCGACGTTGTTGGAATCGAAATAATTAGATAAAGTTGTCAGTGGAATTTTTTCGTTCATGCTATCAAATTTACTATTTCGCTGGAGGGTGTTGAAATATTTTTGAATGTTGTAGGTGTTAATATATTTCGTATCTTGGCGACGTAACCTGAAACATCATTAGGTAAATACGTTGAACTAAAGACATCTTCAAATTGCTCAGTTTCTGTTCACGGACACGTCATACTGGCGAAATTATTTCTTATCTCTTTGGCGAAAAGTTGTGGTTTCTTATCGGATGATATTTTAATGTGAATTATTTAACTCGAAATACCTGTGCGTGGATCGCGAGAAAATTAATATTTGGCGTGTGCTCGATCATATAAATACGACAAAATAAAGGCAGGTAAATTCGTAATGAATTTCAGATTATTATCTTGATTCGATGATTAATTATTATTCGCGATTATTATAATCGAAGTTTTGAAAATACTCGTCGACGATGGAAGCACAAAGACAATGTATTTTGAAATAAACATCAAAAACTTCTCTTATCTTGCGGAAAGTAATTTCAAGTTTGTACAACTTTAATTGCTGTTTATTTAAGGAACTCGTCCTTCGTATTTTTTGTCTTTTAAAGTTAGGTACACCTTGACGATTGAAGAAGTTACTTCTGAAGTGAAGATTGGTGTATAAAAAATTGGAGTTTTGCGTCATTTATCGTCCCTCTTATGCTTTATGAACCTTTCTAGCTCACTGTCTAAAATTCTCATCTTCTCAAACTAGTTTGTGCCTTCGGACAATCTTTTTCCTTTACCATTTTCTTTTTTCTGAGACATCCCACTACATTGTTACCTCTTTTTTCTTCATTTATTTCTTACCTTATTTATTTACTACTTTTTTATGTTTGGAATTGTTACCTACCATCAGTGGCGTAGCCAAGGGGGGCAAAGGGGGCAATTGCCTCCCCATGGCCTTTTATTGTTTGTTTCGACGTATCGTAGTTTGTTTATAAATTAAAGGAATAGGTAAATAAATCGTTTGCAATTTCTGGTTTCCCACTAATTAAAAAAAATTTTGACTACTTGGACTCGTTTTGCCCCCCCCCCCCTTTCCAAAATCCTGGCTACGCCACTGCCTACCATGGAAAAATGATTCCCTAAAAACTTGGGCCAAATCTGTCAATATTTATCCGTGCCCCAAGCGAGTTGAAATTGGAGTAGAGGTTAGAGGGCGATGCGAATCAGAAACACGACGAATTCACAAGTCAATTTTGGACATGCTATCATTAGTTATGACCTTGAACCCCCTTTTAAAAGATCTTTCATCATTTAAAAATGATTTCCTAAAGATTTCATTTAAATCGATCAACATTAACCCGTGCTAAGTTTGTCAACTTGAATAGCCCGTCGCGTCAGTTATCCCCACTAAGCCACGCGGCATGAACAAAGAAATGCCGCTGTTAAGCCTAATATGATATTTACTTAATTTAGATAATATTGCCTAAAGATGCCATAAAACATACTTTCATATTGGACGTTGGTGTTACAATGTTTAACTAAACCTAAACCGCCTACTACAACTGCAGTTCACTTGAAACTCGCGATTTCTCCTCCTTCATCTCATTTCATTCATGTAAAGGGTTCTATGCAGAAATGGAAAGTTTATAAAGGAAATGGAAATTTTAAGAGTACGAGTTCTCAAAATGCTTCCGGCTACCGTTTTGGTTTGAACCATTCATGAATGAGATTATCAGACGAAGAGCTACAGGTGTTTAAAAAAAAGTAAAAGGTGGAAATCAAAGAAACTGAAAGCTTATAAATTTTATTACTAAATATTTATTTTATGATTCTGAAGACCTTTTTTACGTTTTGCGTAATATTAATTTCGATAACAGAATTTGATGAGTTTTGTGGAAGAAAAAAGCTGTATCAATAAATGTTTTGAGAAATCTCGGAAAAAGTTTTGGCTACTTTTGTTTTACTTGAATAAGTTTTTAATTCGATGATTAAATGTAGAATTATGATGATTTTGTTGATTTTTGAAAAATGTGAAAAATCAAATAAAAAGGTGCTGTAATTAGATGTCTTAAATTACAAATTAATTATCGACTAAATTAATTATGGGCTTTCAAGTCAAGCAAACCTGTTTTTTTTTCATTTATCGTTACCAATTTTTCAAAAATGAATGAATCATTCGGAATTTTTAAATAATGCCAAATTATTTCTTTCGATAAAAGCATGCAACGAATGTAATATTCATTTATACGTATATGTACTCAACTACTCATGCACTATATACCGAGTGTCCAATTGATCTTAGCCACCTGACAACTATTTGTTTTTATCGCAAGTTGGTAACATCTGTTTTCTGTTTATTTACAATGTTAGTACAGGAATCAATGTTACCAACCAAAAATATTGCGCAAAAATTCTATAAAAGGAGTTAAGGTCAATTAGACACCCGGTACTTTGACATATTTAAATTCAGGTATTTTTAAGTATGTACGTAAATGTTACGAATGGCGCAAAATTTATAAAAAATTGTTTCAATTTTCACGATGGCGTTACATTGAGATTTCGTTTTTGCTTATTTCGTGTGAAAAAATAATAAAATTTGAATTACGTGGTAAAATAGTTGAAAATTTTTCTCATTTATTCTACGCTGGAAAAATTAACGAAATTGTAATTCCAGAGTGTAGAGGAGTGTTGTAAGAATGCTGGAAGCTGTACCATTAAATTAAATTTTCTCGTTTTCTTCATCTCATTTAGGCATACTTTTAATGTGGTTCAAGTGTCGAGTAAACAATTTCGTTGAAACTGGAAAAAATTAGCTTTGGAGTCAAAACAGGCGTAATCTTCTATGAACAAGTAGTTCTTCCAAGCGAAATAATCATCTCAGCGCTTCGAAATTTATTACATTTAAAAACGATGTCCGATAGTTTTTTTACGCGTGTATTTCACCCCACAAACGTGCCTTTAAATTTCACGCTTTTTTTTCTCAAGATAATTCATTCTCGCCGCAAAAGGAATTTATATTACGCTTTACATTTTCGAAATTACGCCAGCGTAAATTTGTTATGTAAGCATTACTATCGCAATCGTTCAAGGTCACCTTAAAAGATACCAAGTTCATGAATACGTTATTAAATTTCTATTTACGTTGAATCTTAATAGTATATTTTTTTGTGTGCAAAGACAATAGAATATGCAAAGTTTCACGTCCTGTTGGTATTTTGAAGACTTGCGAAATCAAACAAAAACTTATTTTCGTATATAGGTAAATAATTCTATGGATTTCTTCAACAGATAACTACCTTCTGAATTGAAGTTGGGCTACTTTTTCCCGCGTATTTTCTTATCGAAAAAATTCAGAATACTAAATTATACAATACTTTTATTCTTACAGCTGTTGCCTGAATGGTTAAAATACTTTTGAAATCTATTTCGATTTTTATTGTCATTTATTTTCGCAACGGCCGGAAAAGCATTCAAAGTTGCGTTGTCTTTTTTACAATAGCTTTATAAACGATAAAATGTAACTGCTGTTTATTTTGTTTCGATTTTAAGAGTTTTTTTTGTAATAGATTTTTCATTATCGATAAATGCAACGATTTTTCTTCACGTTGGTGCAAAAGTGATAATAAGCATCTAAGTGTTCATATCTTGATCGTAATTGTTTTATGTCAACTTGATAGAACTAGTTACGTGGGAGGGGAATGAATGGGGCGTCGGTTCTTCGAGGCAAATGTTCCTTCAGCGGAATATTTTTGAAAAAATGCTATAAATCATTCAATATTGGCCATCTTGAGCATGAAGCGGAAGTTGGTAGATGAATTGAATTCCGACGAAATTTTGGACGATTTTGCGAAGGAGGCAAATCGAAAAATTCTACTTCGAAAAAGTACATATCGTAAAAATTTCGAGATACTGTCGGTAAAATCATTTCCATGAAATGCCTGTGAGATATATTTAGCGAGGAATAGCAGCAAAAAAAAAACAAATTTCCTGTATCATGTAGTTTCAGGGGTCGAGGGGAGTGATCGGAAATCCTTAGCCAACAAAAATAATTGTTTTATTCAGCTTAAATAATAACTCGTAGATTATATCCGATTTAATGGTACGTGATTGGCGAAAAATATCGTGAAAATGTTTTTTTTTGCTGTGACATGACATAGTAAAAGTGCTTCAAAACATTATCATTATTGCTTTTGAGCGCAGTAATTCAGGCAAATAAAATTAGACTTAGGAAACTTTGTAAGATATTCTGTACGATTTATGGTGAAAAATTGCAGAAAATTTTCCACGTTTTTCAGCGCCTTGTTTTAGTCATTCGCTGAATTAGTTGCGTTGTAAGCTTTCAGAAGAAGCAAGGACGAGAATTTTAATACTTACCTTGTGATATTATGAATACGTATATATTTTTATTTCACGAAAAAACGAAAGAATTTTTAATACACTAGAAATAATGTGGCGAGTAAAATATTATTCATCAAAATAGGTTTAAAAATAGAGATTCTTTCTCAAAAAAAATCAAATTTTGTCAAACGAAAGAATATTTCTGTTTAAAATTTATGTATGAGGATTACTTCGTTTTTCAGTACCTTTCGTTAAATCTTATTGAATACCAGTTCACCAGTTATACAGAATGTCTTGCTACCAATTGGTACCCCTTCCATCAGTGATATAGTCAACTCATACCAAGTTCATGTATGCATGTTTGTCTACTCTGTGAATTTAAGGGCTAAATTAGTTCATAAAAATTTAAATTATAAATGAAGTGATTCACATTCCATATCAGAAATTTACACAAGAATGAATACGGATGGACGAAAAGGGGCAAAGGGCAGTTTGCCCCCAAAGTTTTTTTTTCATCTATAGTTGGGGAAATTTGAACATTCCACCACCAGTTGGGAAAATTAAGTTGTTGTACTCGTATGTATTTTAAGTAGCAAATGCGTTGGGGTTTTCATCAATTATGTCTCCTCCCCCTCCCCGGAAAATGCCTTCGGTACATCCCTGAGAATGAGCAATGTAGTAAATAGATTATGTTACTTTTATCGCGATGCAAAAAAAAACAATCTGGATCTAGAGCGAAATGTAAACATGAAGTACTTGAAAATGCTTCATAAAAATAAAATTATATTTTTTCGAATAAACCTTCAGTTCCTGAAGTGATCATTGGAAAATGAAAGTTCACTTTAAAATTAATTATTCGTTTATTCTGTATAATGAACAGATTAAACTTTTAATTATTTATTTATACAGTTAGAAGCTTGAATTGTGTTCATTGGTGAATAGACAAAAATGAAGTAATTTCGAAGGAAGAACTGTGAAAATGAAATGTGATTCAGGATCAAATATATTTTTATATATGTACTAATACCTATTTCAAGCCTGGAAAATGTTTCACTGAAAATTATTCCTCTGGCGGTAATTTCTCGTGTCGTTCCGCGGTGAAATATCAAATGTATCCTTTCCTTGTCGCGTAAAAATACGCACGAATAAGTAAATTCAACTACTCGTAAAAGCGCCGTTGTTGAAAACTGAAAAGTAAACAGAAAAAGGTAGATATGCAAATGAACGATATCAATGAGATGGAAATGTTCTCAAAAGTAATACCAATAGAATGTGCTTTGTTTTAGAAAATATTAACGCATAAATTTCTAATAATTGTTGATTATTCAAAAGTAAAAAAATCGTGAATTTTTTTTATTACTGTTTACTTTTTTGCTTCTGAAATTTAATACCTAAATAAGAAGATTACGAGTAAGGTTGAATTTTTTTTTTCAACGCAGGCTCGCTTATTTTCCTTTAGAGTTCTTTATCCGATTATGACGTGTTCATTTATTTCCTTGATTTTTTTTAGCTTGTGTGTCGTATAGTGACATATGGCGTATTATCAAAATATCTCGCGTAGGTATCACGTAATGAGGACTAAGGGAAATTATCGGGTTTACTAGATTTAGTCAAATTCGTTAATTATTGAGTTAACCAATGCCGAAGGAGACGGAAATAATTTGAAATTAGAGACGTATATGGTTACGTATTTCAAGATGTGGGCTTGGGCTAAGGGCCTATGAATTAAGGGAAATTTTTATCCTTGAAAGAAGTATTTCGAAAATTTCGTGTCTTCAGATTTATCTCGTTATCGGCGCCCTTTAAGGAAAATGTCATCGTAAAAATGTCTCGAAGTAGTATGCGGTTAGTTATATTGTTTTTCGAAGAAAATTTAATTGCAGGAAATCAAAATTTCATCACCAAAATTTTTTACTACCAATAACTGTAGCATATAATTTTTTATTTATGCAGTTTGTTTAGTTAATTTTACTACTCTTAAGCGCAAAAATCCCTTTCACAATGACGAATTACCACAACAAATATACCAAATGATCGGATGATCTTGGTCCCTCCATCTAAAAGTTGAGAATTTTTGTGCCGCTTGGTGGGTTGGTAATGCTACTCTAATGTAACCGACACAAAGTTATCTATTGAAGTGAAATAAAATGAATGTGATGCGATAATTATTATTTTTGAAGTTTAAATTATGTTTAATTGAAATTAAAAATAAATAATTAATGAAATGAATTCAAATTCGTCGGTATTATTTTGTTTATTTACATCTTTCCGCGTTACCGACCCACTTTATGCGGCACAAAAATTCTCAACTTTTAGATGGAGGGCCAAGATCATCCGATCATCTGGCACCAGTCAATGTTGCAAAAATGGTTCCGAAATGGGAACGAAAGAACCAAAAAACGTTGAAAATTTTTTGGAACGAACGGCCAAGGAGAACGTGAAAAAATAAAATTTGAAAGAACGAGAATTTCTATTCACGAAGTAAACATAAAAGGAGGGGAACGGTTCTTCATAAATTTTTCGACAGTTCTCGTTCTTATAGTAGCTCTATTTTTTTCAGTTTTTCTGTTTCATATCATATTTTCTGTAAATTTGAAATGATTTAAATTGATAAAAAAAATGCTGAAATGTGTATTTTAAAATGAGCAAATTTTCAACGTTTTAATTCTGAAATATTAAAAGTTTGCTCTTTTATATCGAAAAAAATCATATTCGTTTCGTTTTACTTGCCAAATTGCTAAAAAAAAAAGAGAGAAAGAAAACGAAAATCAAGAACTGAGATTGACTTTTTTTTTTTTGAAGAACGAGAACGTTGAGAACTGAAGAACCGACAATCATCAGGAACGAGAACCATGCAGTTCTTATTTGAAGGGAAGTACAAGTATTCATCAGTTTATTTGCTCGTCATTTCAACTACCGCGAAGTTTGAGATTTTCAATCACTTAACTTGTTTAATATTTCGAAAAAAAGGTGATTTTTCTCACCAAAACTGCCGTTAATACCAATTTATTCATCAGCGACAAAATAAAGACTTCATTTTCGAATCTAAGCCACTAAACGTTCAAGTTTCCTCGATTCTCGATGTAGATCAGCCGCAAGCTTTAAAACAAACATGACAAATTGACTTTCTTATTATCAGAAAATTTTCCGAAAAGGAAATTAATAATTTCGTTATCATTCGCTAACCCGGTAGACATTTTGATGAGAGGATCATGCGAGGTTATCAAACACGCCCTGAGACAACGATTTATTCCGCATTTCAAAAACGTATAAATTACAGCTTCTTTTTTTGTCAGACGTTCATTGATGAAGACGCATTATTTATCCTTTTATGACATATTGCACGTTCTAACATCTCGTCCTGTTGGTTTATCTTTTGCATGATCGTTATTTCCTTGGAATATTTAAAATTCTTGAATGACAAATTGGCTTTGAGACGGTGATATCATCGTATGTCTACTTTCATTCAAAAGTACAACTTGCTGATCGCTTTAAATTCTATTGTAATTTTAAACGAAATCCAATTTTATGAAATGGTACATTTTTATGAGACTAGGGGAAATTTTTTCTCTGTAATATGTATAGAATTTTGTATAAAGAGAAGATACACGATGTTCAACGGAGGCCTGAACGTTTAAATATTTGCGAAGTTGAATCGTACATATTGCTTATTTAGAAAACGAGGCGAAGTACATATTATGTCAATACACAGATCGATACACAAATATTACATATGCTTTCGATGCAATAAAAATGAATACGAGTAAACTTGCAATATTTCTATTCCATTTGCTGATAAGAAAAAATATTTTCAAATTATCGAATGTATTTGAATTGGCAGACACCTTTTTCAATATTCATATCTTTGAATAAAAATTGAAAACCAAGTATGTCTACGTGCCTCTTCGTACGATCAATTTAATTTAGTTTGACATTCCAAATTATATCACTTGATTATCCGAGCCAATGAACTCTGCGAACTTGAACGAACCTTTTGTTACGTGAAAAAGTGTGATTTGAGTTTCGCGAAATTTTACCTGATGTTTCAGCACACGTTTCTCCAAAACAGTTTTAAGGTTTGATGCCTGCGCTCTAAATGGCGTAAATTATGCATGGAGCAATTTATCTCTGCAAATTTGGTCAAAAAAGCGTTTTTTAAAGCCATCGCGTGTACTTAGAAAATGAAAGGTCTTTGTTACATTCATGTTTCATCATATTACAATTTACTCAGCGTGTCATGAACTTAGTTGATATATTTTGCGCGGAAAAGTAATTGGAAATTTGTACGAGTATGTATTCCACAGAATCCATTTCTCTCGTGCATGGCAGTTGATAGTCCTTCATTGGTTAGATTTACAATCCTATTCCTGTGAGGTATGCAAGGTACGAGCATATACGGAAATGAAACCGCAATAAATCTAATCATTTATTTGAATGCTATTTAGCTGCAATATACACATTTGACTCGTTTGTGATTATAAATTCAATTCTCAAATAGCGATTCGATAAATGCGTAGAAGTTTTTTTACAAGTGTATACTTTGAGTGAAATTGAAACAAAAAAAAACAAGATGAAACCTGTCAATACGGATTACGTTTTCGTTGGCCAACAAACTGCCTCATATGCCAGGTGCGTAGATTAAACCTTTACTCGTATTCATTTTTTACGACGAAAATAAATATTCTGAAAATTCTATGAACTCGAGGAAAACATGTTCTTTACATTTACATATTTTTACATCTTTTAATGCCGAACAATCGATCAATTTTAAAAATTTAAAAATTTTAAAGCCCAAAGGAGAAATCTATTTCTTTACCTTTGGAAAACTTTTATTCTATTAAAGTAAAAATTTCAACCATCGATCTGTTGTAATAAGCGGTATTTTTGAATGATCGATTCTCAAAGGTACACATCCATATACGTTTGCCATTTTTATAATACTCATAGGCCATCTCGTATGTGAATAGGCTTTATAAGGTGACTGATATTTTCTTTTGAGTAAAATTCCACGTATTGATTTCACCGACGTCAAATTTTTCAATGCTTTAAATTTCTCGTCTCTTTTGAGAGAACTCCTTTTAAATAATTCTCCACCGGGATACTTTTATCGTAATATATAGTAAATTTCAAATAATCTTTTCAAAAATTTTAAAGGCCGATGAATTCGAAACTCCAAGTAAATGTTCCTTTTTTCGGAGATATATTATACGAGTATGTGACCTGTCGAGGGATTAATTTCTCGAGGGAAAATTTTTTTCCACGGTTCATTTCATGTATTATCAAATTAACAGCAGTATTAATTCCAAAAGCTGTAAAATTATAATCGCCGTTATTAGTCAATTTTTCGATAAACCTTTTATGCGCGTGCTGTAATGGAATATGCTATGATGAAGGTGAAACGAGTACCATACAAATCGGATTTTACTTCGAACAATGAATTGAGCAAAAATAATCCTTTAAGAAGATAAGAACATAACACCTCGCAATCCTTTTATTATTTACATTTGGTAAATTTATAGTTTTACGGTGTTGCCAGATCTTAGGTATCTTCACTGGGATTCGCATTACAAAATTTTATTTCATCGAATTTTACTTTAAACAATTAATAATTGAAAAATTGACAAAAAAGTATATTTGGAGGCTCAGCGTGTACAAAATTGAAAGAAAATTTTTAGTCGTATTTTTTTGGCGTGAATTTTACTGGTGGATTTTTTGCGTTGTTTGTGGAAATGGGCTATTTTTGACAGGAAAGTACTAAAAACTGGTACAGTGGGGGATTTAAATCGAAAATCGAACAAAATAAATTCTGAATAAGTTTGGAAAGGTTGTTTTAGGCCTATTTATATTTTTCGGTATGTTTTTCAAACACTTCCTACGTTGAAATTTTCATTTCGTCGAATTTGAAAAAGAAGACGGGTAATTTTTATCATGTGGGTGTATTTCCAAAAACAGCTTAAATTTCATGCGAATGCTTTATTTTAAAAATCATTGTGGTTTTTATATTTGCATAATATTAAAATCGAAGGCGTTTCGTGAATTAGGTAAAATTCACGTTTTGCATATTTTGTGTACTTGATAAGCCAGACGTAATGGAGGGTAGCTTTGTGAAAATTTTTTGAAAGATTTCCAATAATGATAAAAAAGAGTAGGTAAGTGTAGAAAAAACATTGTGAACGAGAAAATATAAAGCTATAAAAATAAGGTTTTCGAATTCTATTAAGTACATGTCATTTATATAAAACTAGCGCTTAAAGGTTAAAGATAACGGAGTAAAATTCAACCTTAAAATCATGCTACCTCCAATAATCTTTTTTTTTTTACAAAATTGAACAATTAGGACTACTAACGGTTTATGGTAACTGAGCGTTTATCGAATCCTATAAAAGGCTTATTCCTTGCTTCGGTCATGAAGCGTACAAATCGTAATTAATTGTCAAGATATTCACCAGATGCAGCCTACGCTTTAGCTGAAGACTGACAGCTTACTTTGTGATTTTATACATTACGAGGGTATATTTTTATTTGGCCTTCGAGGGCTGGAAGCATTTATCTGCATATATTATAAATAGCGTAACAACTGTACTTCTGCTTGAAGGATTTTGAAATGCTAATTTATACTTTACAGTAAGATGTTGAATTAAGCGTGGAATATCATTTAACGTGAATTTTTTTTCACAATTTATGCGACGAATTTGAATAATGAACAATTTTGTGTACTTCGTTTTTCTACGAAAACGTTCAAAAATTGTATTGGAAATATAAATTTATATATTTGAGTATCACTAATTCAAACGTGGTATTCTATATTATAAAAGCCTTTGAAAAAGGGGATAAAGGTAGTAGAACTCTCACTTAATTCGTTTTTGAGTTTATTGCTCTACTAAACACTCGAAAAATATATGGATTAATGATTTCATCACACCATGTTATCATTGACATGATCACATCACTGTTGAGCACATCAAATACCTAAATAATGATCAATGAAATACATCTACGAGAAAAGTTAGTTGTCAATAATTTTTAGCAAGAGGTCAAGGAAGAGGAGAATAATTCGATTTTTTTATTTATTCTTCCATTAAATATTCCCTTTAGTTTTCCTGACTCTTTCTTCTACGGTCTGTACTAGACGTGGCAGCTTTGGTTCAGCTAGTGTAGAAAGTTCGCTACAGCTGGGAAAAGTTCTATGAGTAAGAAGACAGTTGAAACAATAAAGCTAGTTCCCACTTCCCATCCACCAAGATTCAGTAATTGTAGTACTTCTTCACGAATCTCTGGGTCTCTTAAATGAAGTGATAATTGCGTTCTTATTGATATCGAAGCGATCGATTCCCAACAAATTTCTTCGCTCGTCCGTTCGCAGATTGGCAAAAGTTCGCAAAAAGCCGCCGTATGATCGACGATTGATTCATTCAAATTTTGTACGCAGGATTAAGTTTATGCTGTTTCCTAAGTTTATTTGTTTTACATGAATTTTACCAACTCAGTTATTCTCTGATCTAGAATCTTCCAGCGCTGTTGGTGTCAAGAGTTGTATGTATGTTATATTATTCATATTGATAAAAGAAACAGCGTCACGTTCTCGAGAGGTAGATCTGAATGAATTACATAAAAAACCCAACATGTAATCATGACACATTATCTAGAGCAGGTTTTACCCAAATATACAACATTGTACATATACTTGGTTCGTTGGTTCTTACAGTATTGATGAAAAATTACTTTCTAGTATTTCTGTCATCGATCATCTTCTTAATGTGGAAACGATTCCTCAAACATAAGAGATGATAAGAGAATTTTTCCAATTTAGTGTTGAATAGTTGATGTTGAACCGTTTGGTTTGGTAAATCATTACTATGTACTTAGTCACTCACTGTCACTAGTTCACTCTTTTTATGGTCAGTTGGATTGCTGTTGCATCAAGAATTCGATTGATTTTGTAGCATTTCTCGATAGCAGTTCATCTCATAACGATTTTTATTCCATTATGAGTCGATAAGGATAAAGGTTCTAAACGTGAGAATTGCATACGAAGTAACTATTCAATGATAAGGACACGTAGCATAGTTTCATACTAAACGTTCACAATGTTGCTAGACATGACAGATTGATAACGAATTTGAGGATACATAGTTCGTTCTACAAATTGTTATTTCGGTATCATTTCATCATTTTTCAATATAGTAAACTTGTGTATTGTATTTCAATTCAGCATTAAAGTTTTTCACTTCGAGTTGAAAATAGAAAAACAAGCTTATTAACGAAACGCTATTCATCAAAAGTTGTTAAATTACTTATCGAATTTTCAAAATTGTTTTCATTGTGAAAATCAGGCATAAAAAGTATTATGCAACAACTTAGGTTCTTAATGTTTGTCATTAATTTACCACGATCTTGCGAAGTAGGAGTGAACGTAGGTATATCTTATATCTTTAACCTGAAACTGAAACTGCAAGTTGAAAAAAAATACCCACACAGTATTATAAACTTTTTTCATTAACGAAGTGACTTTTTTTATGCTTAATTTGCTTCTTTCTTTGTATCAAGAATTTACATGATAAAGTAATTCAGAATAGTTTCAAAACGAATTTATTAACATTTCTCGACGTTTTGTAATACAAGGAATCGATTTAATTGGAAAGTTCCAATGGAAAATTTCCAAAAATTGAGACACCTATTTGTTTCAAAATATTCGAGTGTTGAAAACAATTTCGCTTAATGCCTCTTAATATTACGATGAATTATTGAGATGATACATGAATTGCTCTACGAGTATAACGCCGTAACCTATAAAATTTAACGAGTTGATTTTTCTTCTAAAATTGTAACAAACCTCTTTAAGAAGTTTTTATTTATTCGACAAAAATTGCTCGAGATATTTTCATATTCAAACGCATAAACGTATTTTTTAACTATTCGATAAAGTTTAGGACTACTTATTTTTAGCAACGTAAATATTTCTTCGTGAAAGTGAACGAACAAACAAGGATTTATTTCCACCACTGGGGAGAATTCCATAAGAGACGTAGCCGGTGGTGTACTTCTCTTAGACATGTTCAGGTTTTTTATGTTCTTAAACACCCGTGGAAAGTTCCCCTCTAAGCATCAATACCAACAAATCACTTGTGCTCGCTTTGAGACAAATTGAGAGTGAAAATGAAATTTCGTTCATCTGTAGTAAGCAAATAATTGAAAACAAACTTCTCGAGTGGATAAAAGAACTTCCTTCGTTGATGAAATGTTAATATTTTTGAAATTTTTTAAAAAATTGGATGAGTTTGTATTTTACAAGTGTGAGTTTAATATTGAACAGAGTTGTTGAAGGGGGTGAGAAAGGGAGTAATTTTTCCACAAGCTCAGCTTTTCTAGAAAAGCCGAAAAAATTTCAAATTATATGATAAGGGCAATTTTTTCCAATTTTCAGTTTTGTATCATATTCTAACTGAGGAAGGAGATCTAAATATTTGCTTTGGGCTCACTTTCGTTATCAACGCCTCTGATACTGTATTAATTTATTAAAATTCGAGCATATTCTGCCTGTATCTTTTGCTTTGAGTGAAATCTAACCATATCTAATTTATAAGTTTCTGCAGGTATTCTTCGAATGCAACATATATTTAATGAAATTTTTGTTGAATAAGCACACATAAATGTAGAAAAAACTATAGTGAGATTCGCTGACGTGTTATGTACACGTACGCAATACGTCATGTAGAAATTAGAAGCTATAAATTGAAAATGTCAATAAATACGTTTCAGTCATGTTTGTTATTAAGATAATAAGGCTTAGATTCGAAGCTTTTAAAATGAAGATGTTTCGAGGTACTGGAAATAATGGAAGCTGAATACTTATAGTAGAATTTAACGTTGCAATTCCGCGGCGTTTTTTTATTTATATGGTAAACGTTGTAAATTTAAACGTATGCAAAATCTTCTTGTAACCATAAACAGGCGTTTATATGGAATACATGTTGGAACGTTGCCCGAAATCTTCTTTACAGGTGGAAAATTTCTTACGCATAGTGGTCGGAAAACTGTTACGGTTTTTTCGTCGTTTAATTAAAGTAGGTATACTTATTCGTTTTTTAGGACTGTCTGTTTTTATTATTATTTTCTCAGCGTGTAAATGCAATTTCAAAATTGTAGTTTTCTTGCCATAGAGTACAATTAGGAAGACAATTTTTTGAAATAAACTGTATAAGTTTAGCGACCGAAACATACTTTTGGTAATTTTCAGGGTTATATTAAGGCATAACCTTATAATGATTGTTAAATTTTCAAGACATAAAGTTCTTTGTTACTTTAGACGTACGCAGGCTTATATTTATGTTGATAAAATTAAAATTTTATACCTCTGTAATATTATCCTATGTTGAATGTTGGATCTTTTGAAATATTGTAAAATGTTGAAGTAACTAGGTATTGTTTTAGTTTACTAGATTCAGTAATTATATTGAAACAGCGTGAGTAGCCATGCTTCTGCAAAACATGACACATGCCTCTTTGAGGTGTCTTCTTTCTGCGAAATTTGTTTTAAGAGTTTACTTTGGCTATTTCTTGCACGTTGAGAATATTTCTTAATTAAATTTAAAAATATTCGAGAAAAATGAAAAAATTTCAAATTTTTATGAAATTAATTTTTTTAAGCCTTGCGTTATTCTTTGTGAAAATTTTAACGTGAAATGACGGTTTTTATTTAACCAATCTCCTTGGTTAGCTAATTTTTTGATTTTTCTACCTCAAAATATTTACATATTTTTGAAGTTACTCGGTTCTGTAGGTTTTTTAAATTTTGGAATATATTTACATTTGTATTAGCTTGGATATAAAACACGTGTTATGTAACTTATACATATAAGTCACCATTATGTTTTACCGAAGGAAAAGGAAATCCATAATAAATTCAACAATGAAAACTACATTTCGTTGGGAATTGATTAAAATGAAAAAACACTGTTGAAGAATCAAGTTTTTCATCGCTTTAATTGATAAAAATAAATAGCATTTCCTTCTGTAATATGGATTCACATAATGTAATAAATTTTCTATTTAACCTTATCGAAATTGATGGAGAATGTATTTTCAGTAACTTTGTTGGCAGCGAGGTTATCTCAAAAGGTATAAGGAAGTCAACCTTCATACAAAATGCTGATGTCTTATTGATACGCTTATTAAAAATACCCTAAAGGACGTCTGGAAGAACCAGCCGATGCATTTTCAAGTTATACTTGAGCTACTGTAATGTAGGAAAGTGCGATATTGATAGTATGAGGAAACGAACGAATGTCCGAACGCGTGAATGAACTGATATGAACTTATTAATTAGGGTGAGAAAGGTGCAAGAGAAAGATGCCTGAAGAAGAGACGAAAATATGAAGAAAAAGAGCGATTATTGGGCGAGAGAGAAAAAAGAATTGAACTATCAAATAAATACGACAGATTCTCTTGACGACGATGCAGTAAAAAATTTCAATTATATTCGTAACCACTAAAGGCGAATATTTCAATTGTGAAGTTATTAACGTAATTTTTTATTGAAGTTTATTTTAATCAAAACAAAAGGAAAACTAGTTTCTTTTATTTTATCAAATCGATACAATTCGGTTGTTATAGTACAAAATTTTGAATTTCGTTATTGATCGTTCCGAAGAATTTTTTTTATAAAACATTTTTACTGCATAAAAATTCCCAATGAAGTCAAGGACGTCATTGAAAAGGTTTCCATCAAACCTAAATGAAATTTTGAAATTAGATCGAATATACGTACCATAAGTATAAAAATTCCATTTTGTTGTCCATCTCTAACATTTTCTCACCCCTCCCCCCACAAATCTTTTGTGAAACACTGGAAGATAAATTTGTTGCAATCATACTTTCATATGTAAGCTTCTCGTTACGTGTTAAAGTTTCAAGATTTTGGAAAAGTTTGAAAATTGGAACCACCACGAACTTTTTTCTTCTAGGAACATCAATAAAAATGAACGATCATGAGGGCAATTTTTCAAGCAAATAATTTAGAAAAATACTGAAAATCTTGGATATGAGCGCAAGTTTTTTTCATTAATTACTCGACTGCGTGCCTCCGCATTCACTTATTATCATGAACTATCATATCAACTTGAACTAATTAGAATTCATTGCCTTCTAGAATATTTTGGTAGTTGAGCTACACTCAGTTAAAAATAGTAGAAGGAATTTTACAAAAATCCTAGTCTACCGCTGCCCCTGCGACCCAAAAGTTATGTAAATAAACAAACAAGAATTCAGTATGTGATGAGTAATTTCTCACTAGAAGGCCTTCTACCCTGGAACACTCAGTATATCAAAGTTGAATTTTTTTCAAGACTATAAATTGTACTTTTTGATGTAGAAAGTAATTTCTGCAGACTTTTAACATGCTGTTGCGACTTTGGAAAGGTCGTTATCTGGAGGCGTTTTATTTTGTTTAGAGCGACGTTTACATTTACACGAGATTTTCATTTTTCACGATGAAATATAATGTGTATTTAAGTTGGTAACCTCATTCGACTATCTTACGATCAACCACAGATAGGAAAGTATTTAAAACTTATCGTCGAACATGGCGTCAGGAGTTTTACATCACACGTGAATCGACCTACCTCGTGTTTTCTTCGCGGTTACGAATTCTCGGCGAGAAAATATACAAGAATTTAACAAATGTCTTAAAAGTTACAAAGTTTTCTTTATCACCTCATTTTAAAAGGCAAATGTAACTTGTGGCATTATTCCTCGTTTACTTATGAATGGTATTAAATAAAAAGAAACCCCATTCGTAATACCGTTCCGTGAACAGATTGAATCATATACGTTTTGTAAGCTCGAGGCGTAAATTCATTTTATTTCAAAATTTTGCATAATGGAGCTAAACAAAACATGATAACGTGCATCATGTGAAAGTTTATGCTGAATGTAACGTAATTTCCTCCATTTTTGTACAAACATTTAGCGATTTCCAATTCGTATTTTGATTAATCGATAGCGCGTAACTTCGTCTCAATAAAATTAATTTCGTTTTTTTCTCATTTGTGTTAAACCTTCGCAGTGAGTCTTTAAATTGAATTTACAATCTGTACCTACCTAAGCAGCCATATAAATTTTTCTCATGGTCAAACTTTCTAGAAACCTTGAAATTTCGTCAAGTTGAGTTTAAAAAAGTTGGAAAAAAGTTGAATCATTGTTTTATTTTTTCTTAACGGCTTTACCAAGAGTTTTACAAAAAAAAACAACAAAATCCACCGGAAAAGTTGTCGAGTTAGACCTTTCATCCTTATTAGCTCACATCCTACTTTGAAATGCTATTGAGAAAAACTACTACTTGTCTTTCAGCATGTAAAAAGCTAACATTTTAAAACTTGACACAACAATGTTCTTTGATTTTTCTTCTCGGTATTTTGAAAAAAAGAAAAAAGAGGTTTTTTCCCACCGTAAGCATTAAATTGGTAGGCATGAATAATTTAATAGGAAAATGGTCAATTTAAACCTACTATTGAACATTGGTATTGTTTATGATGAACCGTAAAATAAATATCTAAAATTTATTTATACAACGAAATGATAATCACTTGACAAAACAAATTATTCGTGGAAGTACATCATTGGTTGTAAATTAGTGTAATTTTAGCGAAAAAGCTCGTTCAGGAAGCGTTTATAAATTGTGTTTTATCTGTTGTACATATTCATTCGAATGGAATATGGCAAAAATACAGCTTTCAAGATAACATTTTAAACATCGTTGTTCACTTTTTTATTTAAACGTCCAATTTACGAGTTTGTCATTTTCTAATAATATCTCATTTTACATAATAACGATATTACAAATTTCCAAACGTAGCTTTTTTCGACGCTTTCGAACGCCTGCGATTTTTAAATCTCACATTTTATTTTATTAGAGCGAAAGAAAAGCGCGAGGATGCGTTTTATTTCCCAATAGATATAAATCATCGGTTGTCAAAATTACGTCCGTTGTGGTTACATTTTAGGAAATGTTTTGAAAAATAGCTTCATCTTTTTTTCATTGTTTATATTCATTGCGTGATGTTTATTTTTAAATTACATTGTTTGGATACACAAACACCGTTCGACATTTAAATATCAATTGTTTTCACCGAGACTTTAATGCGAAAAATTCTACCGATGACGAAAAGAATCATCACGTTTTTGTTTTTACATTTCTCGAAGCTTTATTATTTTTATAAACGTTTGTTTTTTTCAACTTTTTTGTAAAAAATGTTTTGATGTTCACAAAGACGACTTTACGCTGTAAATATGGCTTCGGAAGCTCTTCGCTGTGCTCTTTTTTTGTTACTTTTCTCGCGAACTATTTTACTTATTTGCGTCGAATTTATTAATTCTATAATTTTACGCTCAAAGTGTTGATAAGTTGAAAATTTTCAATTAGGAAATTTTTAAACACGGAATTTTTTCGTTTTTCATCAAAGGTGTGGAATGTAAATAAAAACTGGCTTGTAGAAGACTTTCTTGTGAAATTAGAATGTGGGAAGATGGGAATAATAATACATTATCATGAAATTAGTTATTTCGAGAGGAATTTTGTTTCAACTGTTTGATTTTTTTTGAGTAGAGAGACTCATTTATAAAATTTTGAAATACTTAACGAAGATCAGCAATTTGTTAATAACAAAGCCCAAATAAATCTTTTTCGTTTAAAGGAATTCATTTTTTTTAATGATTTCAAAGTAACTAACAGGTTGCAAAAGTAGTGAAAATGGTGAAAAAGTGATGATTTTGAAAACGGGCCTTAAAAGTTGTGAAAAAGTAGTAAATTTTGTCAAAATAAAGAAAAAACTAAAGACGCGAAGTATTTTTGAAAAAATTACTCAAAAATTTTTCATTTTTGATAAATGACCGGCAATTTTTTATGTATTGGCAGCACTATCGAAATATGTGACGTCAAGTATATTTTTTTAAATTAAGCATATAATGCGATTATTTTTTTATAATTTTAATTTGATCTTTTTTGAATTACGGGTACAAATTTTCTTCTGATCTATAATTTGACTTCGTTGGTGCGAAGGGAGAAGGGGGGATGAAGTTGAGGGGTTTTGGAAAATTTAGGGGAACAGGTGATGAAAAGAAAAAACCCGATAGATACCTTGGATTTAAACAGAAAGAAGTTACAAATTTGATGAATTTTGAGCTGAAACCGTATTATAGTTTTACATCTGTTTAGTTTTAAAAAATTCCAATGTCGAAAATTTTTCAATTTGAATTTATCTTTAGTAATTGGCATCTTTGTTTCAGAAGATGAAAAATTCGATTACATTGACATTTTTACGCTTCGTTTTGGCCAACATGGCACCTGCCCAAAGTAGCCCCATATAATTTTACGCTTTTGACATGATAATGATATTTTGGCATTTTAAGCCCGAAAGTTTTTGGCCTTATACCAAAAAGCATGATCATTACAAGCAATATTTCTATGTTAAAAACAACATTACCGCAATCTAGTTTATTTTCTCAATCACGAAGAAATTCTCCAGCATACGCACTCGCGGTTCATTAGTACTCGGCCCTAAGTAAATTTCGAGTAGGTTTTTTTTAAGTATAAGATAGTTGTTTGTTATTTTTTCCTGGTAAGTTTATTTTTTGAAATATTCGAGTCAACTCCAAACTTGCAAATTTTATTTTCAAATTGATGAATATTTCAAACAGTTGTTAAAATGTGTATTTTATCAAATCCGGAAAGAATAAAAGATTGTAGTTTGTATTATTCAGCCGTAATTCGTTGACAATCGTCTCAAAACAATTTTAGTTTAGGTTGACGAGTTCAGAGCTGGTAGAATTTTAACGTGAAATAAAGCTCTATGTAATCGTAGGTTGTCGTAATGAAGGATAAATGACGATTACGATGAAAATTACTAATTATATAAAACAGATCGCATCAGGCGTGATGGCTCGTAACTTTTAGCTTATTAGTTATTAACACAACCCCAATGAATTGTTGACTTTTGTGTATTGTAACGTTTGAATTTTTAACATCTCAAAACTTGCTCAAAATCCATTATTTGAACATTTTCAAGGTTTTGTTATTTCGTAGTTTCGTAGACTTGACTGATACGTATAAGCGTTTGGTATTAGTAATGAAAAAAATGCTCGGTGAGATTTAAATTGTTGCATAATTTATTCGTTGGGAAGGATTAATAAGAGCGTTAAATTAAAATTGAATAAATTTTAATTGACGCTCGTGAATTTGCTTTCATCATTTAAAAGATCACTCTAATCTTTTTTCTTCTTTTTTTTTATCAATATCATGAGTTAGTTTGGGAAAGGCGGGAGCGAGAGGGTTGAAAGTCTGAACTCTAATAATGAATTTTTTTGGTCCAAACTAACTCCCTCTTCTCCCATAAACCAAACCTTTCTACGTTGCTGTATTGGACATTTTTTCCCATGATTTCTCGTTGATTAAATATTTGTGATAAAAATCCCACCCACAAACAAGAATTTGCCGACGATAAATGTAAATAACAGTAACTTGGATATTTTCTTGAAAATCAGCAGGTACTATTTATAAATGAATACATGATATTTTGTTGAATGTCGAAGTCGATATTTATTTTCCTTTTCACCCAATTTTCACTCTTACAATGAACACGAAGTTTCACCCATCTATTTATGGAAAAGTTTTTACCTCAAATAATGCCACATAAAGGAAAAATCGTTTGTCGTTCAAATATTACAGACGGAATTTTACGCACAATAAGCATTTTTTTTATTGTATCGTGTTTATTTTGGCGAAGGAAAACGCACGTGGGTATAAAATATGAAGTGACTGTTTTGTCACCTGTGAATCTAAAAAGCAATATCAAGAATATAAATTGCACTACATCGAAGAAGGCATCAAAAACCACAATAATGTGATTTCATTTTTACTAAAATTGTATTTAGGTTCAAATGTTTCAGATTTTTCAATCGATTAATCGATTTTTAAATTTATTCATAAAAATGATTCAAAGAGTATTTTTTTCTACAATTAATAAAATACGATGTACTTTTTAAAAACCATCCTGATAGTTGGTTTTTCAGAAAGAGTCCAAAAAAGCGGGCTTCGTGGAATAATTCTGAATTAGTAAGCATCGTTTATGAGTTATTAAAAAAAAAGGAATTATTTCTCCGGAAATTAGTATTTTTAAATGTAAAGTAATTTTTTTCATCCAAAAAAGCGTATTACTTTCTCAATGCTTTATACTCTTCATAACAATTTCTTTCCTTGTTGAATAAACGTTTGGAAAAAAACAAGTATCAACTTTTAAAAGATATTTTTACCGAAAGTTTAAACAGAGATGAATAGTCTGTGGGAAATTTTACCGCAGAATTTTAAAGTTATGAAAGATAAAATTCTATTGGGATTTTAGTGACGATGAATTATAAATTTTCCTACTTAAAGGCAATAAATTAGTTAATATTGAATAAAAAGGTGTATAAATGATTATCATTGAATAAAGGATACTCGAAAATTTTCCGTGGTGTCGTTTTATAAACTTTTTATTGTGGTAGTACAGGATTAAAAAATGAGAACAACAGCGAACAAGGTTGTTTGGAATTTTTCTCAGAGCGCCGGAAACATTTCGGTGTCGCGGCGCCGAAGTGATGGAGAAAAATTTGTAAATTTTTCTGATTTTTTGAATTTATTATTTTTTTCCTCTCATAACGTGTTATGCTTCGCACATTCATGTTTAACAAAAAATATAATTTTTTCATGTCATCACACTATGTCACAAATGACTATTCATTGCCATGGTGACGTGTCATGGTCAGCAGTGACATGTGATCATGTCATGGTAGCATGTCAAGTCACATGATTTGATGACATGTCATTGTTATGGTGATGTGTCGTGGTTACGAGTGGTATGTGACGTCAAGTAACATCTTCTGATGAACATCGTTGTCACGAAGTGATATGAAAACGCTACACTGTGTTGTGGACTTGTACGCTAGCTGATTTTTTACACTGATAGAAAACTACGCTTTGCCAGTTGAGCACGATGCGTAGTCGCTGCACTGCGTAATCCACGTGCCAACTCGTGTTGCCTCGTGCAAAGAATTTTTGTTAATATAAAAATTCAAGGCGTAACTGAAAATGTCAATTTGCTATGGTAAGTGATTCAAAGTTAAAAACTCACGAAGCTCTGAAGGCAGAGATAAGGGGTACTTTGTCCATTAAAATTTCCTATCAAATCTGGCGACGGCTTCGACTCAATAAATTTGATCGCCCATCCGCCCATTATCTAGAAATCCGGAATCGCGTTTTTATTCGAGTACTAAATAAATATTTTCGTATTTCTTGGGTAGTTTTTTCCGCAACTAGATGCCACTAGTTTTAGAAAAAATATAAACCTGTTTTTAGCAACATCATAAATTTTCTCAATTTTCGGCGATCCTGTAAATGATACTTTGTTGTGTTTTCGGCACTCTAGTGGTATGGTGGTTGACTTGATGTATTCCGTTTATATAAATCTATGGACGAATTTTCAGTGAAAATGCTTCGTATTTATGAAACGTAAATCCTCATCGATAAAAGTAATGTTCAAATGATGCGGTTTTAAGATTATCCGACGCGTTTTAGGTGCTCGTTTTGTGTAAAAGTAACGTATCTGAAATTCTCAGTCATTATTTTTCTTCGAAGAAAATCTATCCGAACATAGACGTAACTCACCTATACTTTAGAATGAAAACCATTTAGTAAAAATACTATTTTCGTTGCGTCTTTTTCAAATCCTACATTTTTGTTAAATTCTACTGTAAAATGAAAATAACTCGAAGGTTATGATATTTATGAAAAAGAAAGTGGTGTATTTGAGTAAAGATTTCAACTGAGACTGAACTTGGTTTACTAAGCGGTGTGTGTCTGGTATACAAATTGTTTCAAGTTTTAAAGTTGTTTTTTGCTCTCGAGATATTTGTTACGCTATAGTAGGCCTAAATGGTTGAGTTTTGATTTAATGTATTGACAAAACTGTTCGCTTTTTTGTTTCCATAATTTTTCGTTATAGCGATGTTTTACTTATGTATTCATCGGACGATGGAATACACTCTCGCGTTGATAAAATATATCGAAATGATTTTAAAACTCGTGGAACTTTTTCTACATCTGAACTTTTGTGTTATAAATAACGATGCTTTTTGTCTCTCAGGTTACATTAATTAGGAAGTTATAATCGGAATTTTTTACGGTTACTTTTGTATTTGTTTCGTGCAGATCAGTTCGCCATGTAAGAAAACCATCAAACGAAGTACATCTAGTTGGAATTTCAAATCCGACTTAAATTCTTTTTCTGTGTTTCTCAACCTCGAAACTTACATTTTAGTCGCAAACGTAATCCTAAAAAATAGGAGGAATTCTCCATGACGATGTGATGGTCTTACCCGTGATCAGTGTTTCTTTTGAATAAGAAAATAACCCAAAATTTTCCATCGATGGTGATAAAGTACAGTAAGAAGCTTCAAGGGTATGGTAGTAATAAGTTGGAATTCTATTTCGTCCTGTTTTTTGAATTTTTTCTTGTTAATATATTCTTTTTTTTAAATGGCCTAAAAAATGCTAGTTTTTCATTTCTTTTTATCAGCTGAATGTCTGTATAAAAAGATATCGAATCATTTTCGACTTTTTTTAGATAAACGATAAGAATTTTATGAAGAGAATATATTTCAGGAAAAATTATTTTTTAAATGGCGTCGTTAAAATTACAGCTGATCAAAATCTACTTAAAAGGTAACGACAAAATTTTGCATATCTTCAATATCGAAGGCGCTACATCGTGTGGAAATCTTTTTCGCTTTGTGACTTTTCTAGACTAGAAATTAGACAAAAATATCAAATAACTGATTTTGTTGTATGCAATGAGATGTACAAAACTGTCATTACAAACTTTTTCTGTTAACAGAATTACTCGAGTTCTTGAGTGCGGAAAAAATGATGTATTTACTAGCTCAAAAATTCGGTGGCCCTTCAATTTTCAAGTTGAACCACCCGGTGTTGTGTCATGGTCAGGAGTGATATGTGATCATGGCGTGGTAGCTTGTCAAGTAACATGGTATAATGACAAGTCATTATTATGATGATGTCTGATGTGTCGTGGTTATGAGTGTGGTATGTGACGTCAAATAAAGTTTTCCGATGAACATCACTGTCGCGAAGGGACGTGAAAATGTCACATTATACATACATTTCATTCGCCTTATCCGTTTTTATTCATTTTTTGGATTATTATCCACCGGTGAAATATTCATTACTTGTTTTTCACCCTGTACGTGGATTTCAGTGTTTCCTGCAAAAATTGGTTATGCAACCCATAATATCCTGAGCCCACCTTAACATCGTTGTTGAAAAAACAAAAAATTCGGTATTAATTTTAACATCTATAAATAGATTCTGCCTACTTACTTTTGAGCACGTAAGCACATGCACGTGTCAAGTATATATTAGTTTTGAAATACATTATTCCATAAACACCTCCACCTACAAAAGAAAAAGTTTTTCGTTTTGATCATTGAAAAAAAATGAAAAGTTTCGTTCTCGCTTCGCAAAAATCTATTTGTACGATGAAATTTCAGCTTAAGAAGCTAATATCTTGCAACTGTTGTTATAAGAGTTAACTTTCTTTATTTGAAGTGAATGAACTACATATTAAATGTTACCTATGTTCTTAGCTTTAAGCCTCCAAGTAATGGTTAATAAATTGACAAATAAAGTCCTGTAGTTTGAAATAATTTTATAACATTTTCGTCGCCTTTATGCGAACATTTGTATCGAATATAAACCACAATTATTTCAATAAAACCTACTGCCAGCATTATGTAGTAAAACGTTGAATGTTTCGCACTTACGCGAGTTTTTTCTTCGACGAATTTAAAAAGAATGTTCGAATTAAATTTTATGTGGCATTGTTGCAAACCAAGTAGGAACTTTTTCACATTGCTTCGAAATTTCCATCAGAAGTGAAATTTCAGTACCTACTTAGAGTTTAATTTTTATCAAAAAATCGACGAAATTATTATCATGGTTAAAAATTGAATTTAAAAAGTAACATTATTCGAGTGAATCGAGTACTAAGTTGATTCACTTTAGAAAATAAAAAGGTCATATCTATCGAGATGAAATTTTGCTGACCTTACTAAAACGAACGTTAACTATGCTACGAATACATAATAAGTAAATATTTTAATATATAAGATTGCAATCTTAAAAGCTCACTGAACATCTTATACTGCTCTTTCATTAAAATGTCTTGTCGTCTCGTGTTCTAGTGGATATAAGTAGTTGAAAAGTTGAACAAATATTTGGAATAAATTACGACTTTACGAGCTTTTTAGATTTTCGCCTTTTAGTTGTCAATTTTATCAGCGACTAATGTGAAAAAAATTTCTACACTCATTTTTCAATTCAAGATAAGAAAATTTTCCTCGTAATTTACCGCAATGGATGTATTTTCTCGAGTAAAAACAGAATAATAAAAATAACCGAGTAAAATTTCAAATATCTTAATAAAATATGTCGGAGTATTTTTCGAAGTGTTTTTTACCTCGTGCCTTCATTTGTCACCATTTCATCGCAAATGACGTGGTATTCATCATGTAAAATTCGCCAATGTTTGCAGCTTTTTTTTTATCCAAGAGCACGTTATATCTACGCTGCATAGGCCTATTTTCTACTGATGATTTCATCTCGTAGGATAATCAGATTAAAAGCTTTTATCTTAAGACGAATACCTCTTTCAAGGAAGCTCGTCACTTGTGGAACAAAACAACAAATGAAATAGAGTTTACGTCCTGTTTTATGAGAAATGTAGATTTTCTTTATTTTTTTCCATCGTGTTGAAAAGATATGAATATTTTAGTTTGTGCTAAAATAATATTACCTATTTAAATTATGTCTGTCGAAAGAAACTTATCTACTTTCATTGAACTATACTCTTATTCGATTTATTTGGTAATAAGATACTGGGAAAAAGAAGATGAAACGTCAAGAATGCTCGTATTAGCGGAAATGAAATATTAATTGATGGAAATGACATGTTTGAACATTTCCATCATTAATTGAAGCATTACAAAAAAAAGATGTTAGGTACTTAAGGGAATTCATCGTCTGCACTGAAATTAAAAGTCGTTTGAAAAAAATATGCGATGTCACGAAGTTCAAGTATTTAATCCGAAAAATGACGTAGAATTTTATTTTTTAAACACATTTTAATGTGTGATTTCAATTTATGAAGTTTTTCTGGCATAAGGGTCTCGAAAAAGTAGATGAGCAGTTAAGCACATTCCAAAATAGAGTGAATTGCCTAATTATGGGATATCAAAAAACGAAAAAGATTTTGGCGTCATTTTCAAGTTCCTTTTTTCAATCTTTTGGATACAAATTCGTGATCGATTTTCAGATACGAGGTAAATCATCGTTTGCCCTTTCATAAATTGCTCGTTATAAGGTTATTTATACTTAAGGCATGATTTCCTGTTAATTTCATCCGTTGATGATCGACTACTAATATGTAAACGGTTTTATAATCAGAAAAGAATTAGCGTGCAAACCATGCATGTAGGATTTCTAGAATATACTTCCAATTGTAAGACTTGTTGCATATTCACGAACAAGACGGTTCAAGCATTTAAAAACCATAAAAAGTCGCCTTCATATCTCAATACCGCAAAATAAAGGATTTATACGCTCTTTTGAGAGTGCCTTTTTTCTCCTTTTATTGAATTTTTTTATGACTCTAATTGATGTTTGGTGCAAGGACGGAGCGATGGGATGGTGAAAGTGTTTATCTCCTCTTCTGACAAGGCAACCTTTTGAGGTGACCGGCTTGGATTTGAACAGGAGTTGGTTTCTTAGAAAGAGCATGTCAAAAAAAAAACTGAAACCAAAATTTCAGCTGCCCGAGTTGACTTTTAGATTTTTGGCGAATTTTTGAAAATTTAAAATTACGAAATTTCCATTAAAAATAAGGAATTAAAAAGAGCAACTTAATCTAAAAAATAATTTTAAATCGCGCCAAATTTATATATTAAGTCACTTTATGTTATACATATAACCTTGTGACGTTAAATACCAAATAAAAAAAAATAAAAAAAAAAAAACTTTCCCCTTAATTCGGACTCGCTAATCGAAAAATTGCTTTGCCTGAGCTATTCTGGAGCCTCCAACGCGATTTTCATTCTTCTCTAGAAATTTCGAAATGATGGAATTTTTCGGAAATGCGGTCAAATTGGTTGGGTAGGTTGATAATAAGAGGAAACCAAGTGTTTAGCTGCTCATTTTCATTTGGACGTTTTCCGGAGCATTTAAAAATTTCTGGAGAAAAATAAAAATCGTGCTGAAGGCTCCAGAACGGCTCGGTAATACGATTTTTGGTTTCAGCTGGTCCAAATTGGCAAGAAAATATCTTTGGCGCAATTTAAAATTATTTTTCCAACCAAATTTTTTTCCAACTCCCTATTTTTAATAGACTTAACTTTCAATTATCAAAGCTCGAAAAGTTAAATTCGGCTGCTGAAATTTTGGTTTTGGAGTTTTTTTGACTTGCTCTTTCCAAAAATCCTACTCCTGTTCAAATCCGAGCTGGTAACTCTTAAGAGATTTCCTTGTAAGGTTTTTTCGTGCAAAAGGCAAGTTTGTCCAAAAACTGAGAGTATCGTGCAATTTTCACTTTTCTTGTGAAAAACTTCTCAATAATTAGAAAATTGCAAATTTTTATGAAAAAAATAAAGTAGATAAATTCTTATTACTTAGTCGCTCGAACAAATCAAATTTTTATTTTTTTTTCAACATTTCGTTAAATTTTTTCCTTCAGATTCTATCTAAAAAAAAATTCCTAGTTGATTTCTGAACTTCTGCTTAGAAAATAAACTTTTTAAGCTTATTTTGATCTTTTTAAGATTTTTTACTAAATTCTACTTGTGACTAATTTTTTATAAAATTTTCAAAATAATATTACTTTGCGTCTTTTTATTTCGAATTTTTTTTCCGTTACCACGTAGTTGAGTCTTTTTTATGTTCGCGTAAATTCCTAAACTGTTCGTGACTTACAATGTTGGTATTTAAAATTTAAATCACTTTTGTTCACGTGATATAATTTACGTTTAGTAGTGGAGTATCATGCGGATAATTTTTTCGTTTATTTTCTTTAAATTAAAAATTTCCCGAATTCTGTTAAGATGGAGTTTTTCTAAAGATCAAACGACCATCGAACTATGAAGATTTTTAAATTGCTTTCAGCATCCCGGTAAGCTTTGTGGGAGAAATTACGTGGCCAACTTCATTGTACTTTGTTGAAGGAAGTTTTAATATAAAACGCTTAATATTTCTGTCATTACGTTCCTTATTTGCGCTCATTTTTAATTCAAAATTCAAAAATGCGATTGATTTCCTTTAATTTGTTTCGAGTAGGTACTCTATGATCGTTGGGTTAGGTATATTGCTGTGCAGACTGTTTTTACACGAATAAAAAAAAGAAATAAAAGGGGCTTTTTAAAATCTACGTTGAGGATAGTTATATGATGTTAACATTCGTTACATACTTGCACTACATTGTACTACCGCTTAGTTAAACTTTCTTTGGAATTTATAGCTTTAATTTTCGAGCCGTTGTGGTATTTTGTTGATCTCGTTGTCCCTGGTGGCTTGTTTCTTATGACTTAATTTGTAAAATTACGCGTACTTTTGGATGCACTTTCCGTCATACACCAAGTGTTACATTTTGTATTAAAGCATTGTCCTGTTTTTTAGTTTTAATGTAAAATAAACGGAAATGCCTAAATAAAATAATCATAATTTATATGATACCTAGAATTTTTGTTGAGAAGAAAAGAGTTTTGGGTAAAAGTATCTACCTATTGTTTTATTTATTAGATAATTAAAACGCTCATTTTATTTGAAAAACGTTCCAAAAACGTCCTTTAATTTGGGCTTTTTAATCTTTACATTGGCTATGAAACGACATCGAATACAAATACACGATTATAATTTCTCGCGTCATTTTATCAGCTTCATCATGTAACATCTAATTGGACATTTGTATTTCATAATATTATAAATTAAACTTTCGCGTTCTGCCTCCCATACTTTTCTAATTAAATGACTATTTAAAAATATTCTCAAATGATTGGTCTCTTTGAAAAAAAAAAAAAAAAACGAATCGAACAGATATAAATGTCGTCCGGGAAACAAGCTTGTTTCATTGCTCAGGCGATAAATAGGTAAAAGGCATAAAGGCATTTTACGTGGGAATGGTTATTAAAAAGAATTCCCTCTAAAAATGTTCCATTTTGAAAAAAATACCGAGCTCGGAACATGTATAGTATAGAGAACAAACCACCTCAATCATTTAATTCTCGAATCCATCACTCGTTCGGCTTGTAAACGTAATTTCGAGCTAAGCTATTCCAACACAAAATTCCATTTTTGCCAACACTTATTTCGAAGTAAACGAAAACACCGAGGTGAACGAAATTCTCCATTATTACCTAACTCAATCTATTTTTTATCAATTGAAGATGGATTATTTTAGTTTAAGGACATTATAAGTGCGTCGAATAAGCCCACGAAATTTCGCTATTACACCGAGTAACAGGGTGGTTCAATAAAACATGATTTGGGTTTTTGGGTTTTCACTTCTTTACATTCACCTGAAAACCTTTCAAACTAAGTTCATACGTTATTTTTCTATCGATATGTGCAACGTTATCAATTACAAGGTGATGGATGATAGATGAAAAAAATCTAATTTGAAATCAATGTAGATTAATTTTTCAACTGTCTGTTGCTTGGTGGAATTAATTGAGAGATGAAATAAACAAAATACCTCATTTTTTTAAATAATACGAAAGAAAAATTAACGTTTACAGGTAGGGCCTACAAAAAATAATTATCTGTTGCGCCCTCATTCCCTCATTGAAGATGTATTAAGTGCTGAAAAATATTCATGAATGCTTGAACATCCTATTGTTGCTTTTAGCTTTTTCCTTTTCTCTTATTGCTTCCACATGGACCTAAACCTACTACTGACGTTTATTTGTGTTCTTTTTCCTGTTACGTAAAGGAAAAAAAACAGTTGAACACCTACTCTGTAATCATTGGACCGTATTTTGTTAAAATGTTACGATTACTGTTGAGATATTGGTAAAAACCGATTAGAATAGATTTAACGAACATTTTTCAAATTGTTTTCCTCCAACTGTCCGTTTCACTAATCCAACAACAAAATATTGAAAAAGAAAAAAATGCTGCATAGAATTGACCATTTTTTGCACAATTTCATTGGAAGTCATATGTAAATATTTGTTGAGTAGTCGTAGGAAAGTGAAAAGTAATGAATTGAGAATCTTTTGAAATAATTTCAAGGTAGGAAAATGGCGAAGAAAGTCTTCGCAATTTTTGTATAGTGTTTAATTTGCGGTTCAAGAAGAGTTTCTTTTTTTTCGGCGATATTTGGCTCCCTTATGGGTTTATGTTGAAAAAGTTTTCGTATTAGAGAATTAAAAGTGTAGGGTTTCGCCGTTATACGTTTATTATGAGAAGAAAAGGTTGTTTCAAATTTTGAAAGTTTTATAAGGCGCATTGCACGCTATTTAGCGCATGTCATCATTTTAAACTTTTGGCGCGATCCGTTAGTAATATTTATTATATTATGTGTTATTAAGTATATTTTGTTTGTTCGAGCTCAATTTCGGTATATTCTCGTACCTAAAGGTTTATGTAAAAAGTTCTCATGGCAAAATATTGTCGTCTTGGAATTTTACTCGAAGTATAATTCGTATGAAATCTTATGAGATTATGTTGCTGGTAGGCTGATGATCTTTTGTCATGTTGTAGATCTTTGATTGCTTTGTGTATCAATTGTGCTATAAAACGTGCTTTTTCTCAACGAGTTCCATTTGATATTTTATTATTTGATAACATCGAATAATTTGTTGCAGTATCTCTTTTTAGCCACTACAGCACACTATTACTTTTCAACTTCTACAGGGTATCTAACAGGTAGTGAAAGTAGTGAAAAAGTAGTGATTTTGAAAATAGGTCATGAAAGTTGTGAAAAAGTAGTGAATTTTGTCAAAAAATAGTAGAAGAAAGAAAAAACCCGAAGACGCGAAATATTTAAAAAAAAAATTACTCAAAAATTCTTCATTTGTGATAAACGACTGGGAATTTTTTATAGATTGGCAGCACTGTCGAAATATATGACGTCATGTATATTTTTTAAAATTATGCATATACCTAATGCGTTTATTTTTTATAATTTTAATTTGATTTTTTTTTCAATTACAAATTTTCAAACTACTGAGTACGTCTACGAAATACGTATTAATCAGTGTTGCCATTGTAGAAAATATTGCGACCCTTCTAACAATACTTGAAAGAGGATACAATTTTGTTTTAATTTCTATTTAGCAAATCCTACACAAAATTTATCAGAAATGCCTTCGAATTATAAGTGCTATTTAATTTTTTTTTTACTTTAATTTGTCTCTTTTTCATTTTATAGTCTATTATTTTGTTCAGCAATCAAATACAAATCAATAAACGAATAAACTGAATTTATTTCATAACGAAAGATTACACACGAGACATTAAACAAAGCACAAAAAATAACTCTTCTTCGCATGCAGTACTTAAACCAAAAACAGTGCTACCAATACAAACATTAGAAATTAGCGACGTAAATGTTACCAACCAACGTAGTCTTCTATTTTTGATTTTTAGGCTTTTTGTATCGATCCGCTGAGTAATTCGATTTCAAATCTTTTTCACTGTCTGAATCACAGATCATCAAAATATCACGATTTGGATCACGGATCCTTGATTCATTTGTCAACATATGAACCAAATCACGGATCAAATTTACAATCCAAATCATAAAGTAATTTAGAAGTTTTTAACCACCGGATGAAGACATGCCGGTGAATAGTGATCTCTTTCAGCTGGCATCTGGTGGTCTATCATGTAGTAATTCATAACATACCGAAGGGTATAAATTGTTGCTCTTCCAGTTTTATCCGTGGTAAACAATAGGCAGAGGTATCCTGCATATTTAAATCTGAGGTCACTTTCATTCCTACCACTAAATTATACCGCTAGGCAAACCGCACATCTAGATTTTGAATTTTATATAAATTTCTTAATAAATAAATGGTATTCCGTAGTACAACAAAATGTTCATCCTTTTTAAAAACTACGAGTACTTGATATTTTTTTGTTTTTATTTTTACAGGTTCTCATTCCATTTTAAAAGCCTTTTGGCCTAGCGGGAAACCGCACGCTGGTTTTAATTTATGCGGCGTATTTCAAACTGAGGAACGATGTAAGGTAGGTACATTAGAAAGGTGCGATATAAGAGTAAAATGGAATTTGTGAATGGAAGCAAAACTTGTACCAAAATTAAAAGCGTTTGTTTATTGAGGAAACGCGGAAGTGTCACGAGAAATAAACAAATATAGCGGTAAAATACAAAGCGATTAGGTGCCTTTTATATTACTTTGATCGCAATTTGAAATGAATTTAAATTACACACATAAATTATAGTGTAGGCTACCTACCAATCAGCGTTGCTCCATAAAAATGTATTTCTCGAAAAGTTCGAGAAATATTTTGTATAACGTAGGCAGATGAATAAGTATGCCACTAGCCTATTAGGTAAGCATACATTGCAAATACCACCATAGAAAATTTTCACCAAATATCTTCATTATTTTGTGTACCGAACTACCTACGTTTATTCCCGCAAAAACAAGCTTTCTCTGCTCAATATTAATTATCTTTGTTACAATATTTGACTTATCTTTATGAAATTACCAAAAAAAAAAACTCGTTCATGCTGAGCAATGAAAATCTCAAGGAGAATTTATTCACTCAGCTTGTGTTGATTTTTTTTTGCACATCTGCGCAAATCTCAACTGGCGAAATGAGTAATTGATAATTGCAATTAGATATTCGATTCTGTCGTAGTTTTCAGTAATAATAGTATTAACTTTGTTTGCCGAGTAAATTTTTCGCCTTGGTAAAGAGAAGAAATTTCTCAAATTGCTGCCCCTAACAAGATAGTTAATTGACATGAAACGAAAATATTTGTTTCTCTTTTTCTCACTCGGTGTCGATCTAAACTAAAACATTTTAAAGGCGGTCTTTGATGTTAAAACACTGTTGGTGTTCATTCGAGTCACTTTTTTCATTTATACGTCATTTGTAAATATTTGCTAACAAATTTTAACAAACCTTACACCTTTTTAGAATGCAATAAGAACATTTGAAAGCGTGTTCAAGTTTGCGGTAAATTTGAAACTATTAAAAATAACTGATTACGGTGGATTTTTCTAAACGCCAGCAGGTTAGCAAATATTTCAAGGGGTAACCTTTCGTTTGGATGAAAAGAAATCAGAAAATATGAAACACTTTGAAAGAACTCTAATTTTAAACTTTTAGCAAGAATTCCATAATTAAGTTTATTTGGATGATTGCTTAATCGTATTATGAATTTAAAAAATCATACTCGTACATAGTTATAATAAAAATGTGATATAAATTCATAACGTGTAGGTTTGAAAAAATAAGCAAGTGCTCTTGAACTCGAGAAAATTTTAGGTATCTTACTATCTTTGTAGCTTTGGAGAAAAATTTTGAACACTTTGAGTATTTGCGAATTGAAAAGACTAAAATATTCTTTCTTTTAGAATTGAATGGAATTCGCTTTGAAAATACGTTGCTAGGTACATCTTCCTTGTATTTCCATTATTCTCGATGTAGAAATCAAATTAAGGTTTAGCTGGAAAAAATTAATTCGCTGTTGAAGCTTTAAAAGTCTGGCGTAACTTTATTCATGAGCCCTTTAAAAATTTCCTTGTGTAGGGTGCAATAATAATATAAAATTTTCGAAAATATATTGTCCATTAGTGGTAAAAAAAAGCGCTCTTTGTTTTGTGGATTTCTGATGGGATTTTGGATACATGGTGAATGGGTGATACTTCAACTCGTATTTTCCAACTGAATTAACAATCGACATGTTACCGCATGTAATTTCCCCAAACAAGTGTGGGATACGTTTGTTAATAATGTTTAAATTTTTCCTCGTCTTGATATTGGTCATTGATTTGTTGCCGAATGTACCTTGTATTATTGTAATTTTTTTCAATTTCATATTTATGTACCTCGTTGAGCAAGTTGGTCGTGTCCAATGAAGCACCACCAGTACCAGCAGAGAAGCATGTAAACGATGCTTGTGGTTTTTGTATACGTACAGTAATATATTTCAACTAACTATAAATTAGATACCCATCTTCAGATATCTCGATGCTATTCCCATTTCTATTGTGTAGCTTGTTGCCGAACCACTCATTCGTTTTTGTTGCCTGAGATCTTGTTTATTTATGACTACATTCAAATCCTATTGTTAATCCAATCCTTCAATGAAATCTAATTTACTAGCTTAATATTGATTCAATACGGTATTCGCAATTTTTTTAAATTTATTACAAGATTAGTTGTGATTAATTGGCAATGCTGATTTTTAAGGTGAAAACATGTGACTACGATAAATCTTCATGTACAGGGTGTTCCGTGATAGAAATAAGGCCTTCCGTCCAGCAACCATGCAACATATGCATGTATGCATGTTTGCCTAACCTCCGAACCGCAGGCACGGTATACTCTTTCAAGTTTTTTTTTTAAATTCCGTTTACCGATTTTTGAATAATTATACCTCAGTTACTGAAATAGATAGAAATAAATGGGTTGGTCTACGAAGAAAGAAAATTTTATCTAGATTATTCTAGTGTGGATGATTTTTCTGCTAGGTCAATATTCAAGCGTGTAAATGAAAAATTAACGAAAAAAACGAGTTTGAAATTGTGAAATTTTCATAATTTTTATTGAATTATTCAAAAATTTTTTCTTGTAACGTATGACTTTGATAGGTGTTTTTAGAAAAAAATAGTTTGTTCTTTCCAGTGCCGCAAACCTCATCTTTTTACGTATCTTAATTAAGTCAAAAATTAAAAAAAAAATCTCCAAAAATTTTTTAAATCATGTAAATTTTTTGTATTTTTTATATTTGGACGACTATAATTTTTCAACTATGCGAGATAGAGAGATGAGGTTTCTGGCATTGAATAGGACGATCTTTCCCTCTCCAGAAACGCTCATCAGAATGATTGGTCATAAATGAAGTTTTTCAACAATTTGTGAATTTAAAAAAAATATCTTCTCATGACCGATCATTTATTGGAAATAGATTACGTAACAGGAGCGGAAAGTGTGTGATTAGTCTTTACCAGGCTGAACGTTGAAATACCGTTTTCCATCGCGAAAATAGGAAGGAAAGTAGTCTTTTTTCGACCATATAAAATTAAAAATTTTTTGAGAGTATTCTGCTACCCCTGCGGTCCGGAGGTTAGGCAAACAAGCATACATGAACTCAGCTTATGTTGCATAGTTACTAGGGGAAGCCTTACTTTTACCTTGAAACACCCTGTACTTTCGTGATGAAATTTTGAGATTGGTGTCGATATTTTGTTATAATTACAAAATCACGGTTTTATTTTGAAGGATTTATACAAATGAGTCATTGAGTAAATGATGTGGAAGTTTTTGATTTTACAAATTACGAAAAGTTTTCTTATTTTGAAAACGAAAGTTTTCTAATTTGAAATTTACACGTTTTACAACAATTTTTGACAACAGTTTCCCATCGCTATATTTGTGATAAATAATTATGCACTTGATTACGTTGCGGTATTCATTTTACCTTGAATTATTCTAATAATATTTGATTACACTTGCAATAAACCTTGGATAATTTGTAAGAACGAAGTATCTAAATTGTATGTAAATTTTATGGCGAAAGGTCTAACAAAATTTTCAAAATGTTATGAAAATTCCTTTTATTTAAACTATGTAATAAATTTTACGATGTGAACAAAATGCAAACCTTTGGAGGATACGTTGTAGGTAGCTAGGTACTTACTCAATAATGCTAAAAAATAGTCGTTAAAGGAAACAGTTTAAAATATTAACGTTTTATAATGAATTATGTTATGTTTCTACATGCTTGAGATACGTCTCAAATGCCCGAATTCCTCATTTACTTGAATTCTGTTCGGTAATGAAATTACTGTTTCGTTGAGAAAATATGGTACATTAAAGTTAAATCTTCCTTTATCAAAATCTATTTTAACTTAATAAACGAGCGTTGAAGCAAAATATTTTGTGATTATAATAGTTTAAGATAGAAGTATTGAGAGGTAGTATGCATTGGATTGCATAAATAAGAGCCTAATTTTCATTCTACTCGTGCTCCAAATTCTACTAAATGTTTGCCATTGCAGAGTCTATTACAGTTCTTGGATTTTAAATATTCTGAGCATGTCTTCGAGACTGGTGGATTAATTAATTTATATTGATTTAGCAACGATAGTGAAATTAATGATGTAGCGTGAGATTAAATAAATTAGATTGTGTTATGGTGTATGTAAGATAAAAGTTATTCACCATAGACTGCTCTAATTTATTCATTTTTAAAAAAGTTCCAAGTAGGTGTACTCAACTCAGTTGGAATATTACTAATCGAATAAAAATAAAAAAAGTATAAATTTTGAGAAGCATTGGACGATGTCATTTCGAAATTTTACTTTTTTTTATTCAAGAGAACTGGATTTCCTGCCATGGAAACATTTGGCGAAATTATTCGGTCACAGTTTCGAAAAATCTGATTTGTCTATCATTTACCACCCGCTTAAAAGAATATTCATTAATTTTTATTTTTTTTATATCGTTATCGCTGAACTTTCACTTCGATTATTTTTTAGTTTTTAAAATTGGCGAATGTTATTGCAAAAACAACTTCTTTAAAGCTGATGAAATGATAGGCCTACTTCTGATTGAAAAAAGAAATGAAAGGAATTCTAAAAATAAATGAAAAAAGTAAGAAACTTGATTTCACGAAAAATTATGAGTTTCTCATTTATTCCTATGACTAGATTGAAACACTATACAGATAATGAATATTCTAAATAGTGTGTTCGCTTCAAGTGTACCCATAATTTAGATTGTATATAGATAATTAAATCTTAGACGTTATGCGGTTAATACTCCAGCTGACATGTTTATTTAAATTAATTTCCTATCAATTTAGATAATTTAATCTCTTCCTGAAAAAAATACCTTTAATTAATTTTGAAATTTCTACGATACGCGACTTTAGGAAATTGCGGATAATATGTGCTTTTCTGGGTTGTTGATTTAAAAGCATTTCAACGTGGTTGTCGTTTATTTCGCAAAAAGAAGGAAAAAAACTGAAGCGAAGGAAAATAATTAAAAAAGTATTTTCTACGGTGTTATTAAACTACGATTACGATTTTCGAGTTGACATTAGGGTCGAATAAAAATACAAGCAGAGTTTTACCAATTAAAATACTTAGTCTATAGCTATCGGTTTATAAATTCAAATAGTAAAAATTTATTACTTTCCAATGCTGAAATCTTGTAACGATGGTTATTCTTGACAGTATAACTTCGAATTCTTTAAACTGTTCTTTTCCCATTTGGAAAGTTTGGAAAGTCCGAACTTCAAAGTACATATAAAGTTACATATATTAGTGATATATTTTTTCATTTGTTTTTTTTATACATTATGGTAAGGCAGCTTTCAGGCACTGACTACATCCAATTGCCAAACAACAGCTGTTGAGGTTAATTTAATCAGTTATGGTGATATTAAAGTAACGGTTAAATCAATGTACAGAAAAATAAGGCGAATTAAATATTAAAAATAAATAAATTGAGTGTATTTGTTCTTTAACATAAAGAATCAGCTTGCGTACAAGTCCGCAACACAGTGAGACATTTTCATGTTACTTCGCGACAGTGATGTTCATCAGAAGACGTTATTTGACGTCACATACCATTCGTAATCTTGACATGTCACCATAACGATGACTTGTCACCATATCATGTCACTTGACATGTTATTATAACATGATCACAAATCACTCCTGACCATAAGTCATCATGACAATGACCTTTCATCTATGACATGGTATCATGATATCATGACATGAAAATACTAAGATTATCACTCGTGAGAATGACACGTTACCATGGCAATGGTTACCATGATAATCGCGTGACAATTTTTGATTTTGTGTGCCATAGCCAAGACATAAAAATGTCCAAAAAATTACTTTTGGAATTGCAATTAAATGAAATAAATTAATTAAATACTAGCAACTGTCCTACTCCAAGTTAAATATTACTTCAAATGTTCTCTCTCAATTCACTGATGTAATACGAGAGACTTCTTTATAATTCTGCTCGATTTTTTCAGTTGCCAAAAAGGACGAACGTTTCCGCCAGTGCTCATCGAAATGAAAAATAATCCAAGTTGATTCAAATTTTAAAAACACAGTACATGGTATCGTTACAAATTGCAAGTATGTTTTTTTAATTTCCCCCTTTCAGTTGAAAACAAAAAACTGAAGAATTAAACGTAGGTAGCACATAAATTCGTTAATATTTTACTCAACTAAGTACGTTTTTACTATTTTTCCCAGGCGTATTTTAACATTTCTCCAACGAAATATCCTAAGGAGACGATTCATTGAACAAACTCCATTTTAAACAGATGCGATATTCAAGTGTGAAACGTTCTTTGGCGCTTGATTTGTTTTTGTTGCTAGTATTTTACCAATGTAATGAATCACGCGTAGTTAATTCCATTTCGAATTATTCGAGTGAAGAACCGGAAGGTGAGAAAAACAATTACGTATGAGCTCGATTGTGATTTTGTACTCGTACCCTTCAAAAAAATGTTGAAAATTCCTCAGCTTGCTTCGAAGCTTCTCGAGCCGGTGTTTTCATTAAAAAAGTTTAACAATGAAGTTGTATTTAACATTGGTAACGCTTTTTCGATATTTCTTTTGTTACCTATACAAAGTTGTCTTTCGAGAATCGGGGGATCCACTTACATTTGTATGCCAAAGGACATTTCGTCATGAAATCTAAAAACGTAAAAAATTGCCAAAATGGCGTGCCTTTTTTAAGGAAAGTGGAGTGGTAGAGTCTTCAGTCTGGACAATTGCAATTATAATTTGGGGTCTTTAACGATAACACAACATTTTTCGATGTCAAGAATCACTAAAACTATCGTATTAAAAACTTGAATTATTAACAGTAATTTTTGTTTAATTTAGTAAATTAATACAATGACTTGAGTGAATTACACCCAAAGTGTTTAACAATTTTTTAGAGGTACGAAATTTCCATTGTAATAGTAGCCAAGAAGAGGATATTTTTCATTGCGACAATGCCCACTGTATACCGAAGAGAAACGTTTGTAATAATGTTCGCGACTGTGTGAATGGCGAAGATGAAAGCGTCCAGCACTGCGGTACTTTGGTCAATACCGTTTATTTTCGTTTTAAGATGAAACTCCACTGAAATATTCACAATTTTAGGTTGCCTACAAAACGAATTTCAATGTAGCAATAGCTGTATCGATTTGTTGAACAGATGCGATCGAAATAAAGACTGTCCCAGTGGGGAAGATGAAGAAAATTGCGGTAATTGTTGAATTTTTTGTTTCACTAGTAGATCGACTTATCGTAATTATCCATTTATGTAATGTTTTCTTTATCAATGATAACACGGAGAATGTAGTTGAGCTAATACTATTTTGCTCACATAAGCCGGATATGTTGGTAAACGCTTTTGCATAAATGATCTTAATGCACTTGCTAAGAATATTCGCTTTTGATTGCACAAGTCTCGGTTGGTAACAATTGTTTATTTTAGTTAAAAATAATCAATGTTGCCGTCTAGAATTATTACGCCAAATTCCCTACAAAATGGACTAACAAGGGAACCTTTCTACTCACACTCTCAAATTCGATGAAATTTGGCAGAATAAAAAAAAATTCAAAATTTAAAAATTCGTAACAAATCGAATAATGAAGCTCAGCGGCGAAAAACTTAGCTTTGAGGTTTTTTTGATGTAAACCTCGATTCTGCCAAATTTCATCGAATCGTGAAAGTGCGACTGGGAAGGTTCCCTTGTAAGATTAGTTTAGACACCCGGTAGTACATATCCAAATGAAATGACAATGAATTGACCCCGTATGATGAATTTTGCGTGAAGAAAAAAATGATTAATTGAAAAGCTGATAGTTGATATTGTGCTGAATTCACGATGTCTATCTTAACACGCAATAACTCTCGCGTTATTTTTTTTCATTTTATTATCAAATCAGGAGTTTTTATGGTGATATTTTCGCGTAAATTATTGCGTCTGCGTTTTCGAATAATGAGGAATTTCAAAAGCATAAATAAGCTTGAGAGGTTATCGCAACAAATAAATCCGTAGAATAAAAATATAAAATAATGGAATTTATACTGTAAACAGAATTATTTTCTCTCAAACTCAATCTGGTTTTCAGCAATTTTACAGCTAAGAAAAGGAAAGTCAACAAAACAGAAAACTCAAATATTGTCTTTATTTTACCATTTGTATATAATTTACTTGTAACCTCAACAAAGAATTCGATTTGAAAAATTAACGTTTGAAAGTAGCTACATATGTAGCTACGTATTTTTAGCGTAATAAAAATCAACTTTTTAAAATTATTTCTCGTTCACTCTACGTAAGCGTAAAAAAATAAAATTGATTTCTCCCTGAAATTATAAAATGGAATTTTCCGTAACACATCTCTCTGAAGTAACAAATTTAGAAAATGAAATTTAAACATACAAGATTTTGAAGGCTCAAGTCGAATTCAAGTTTCGACGTCTCAATAACTTGAAATAGGATACTTTATCATTTAAACGAGTTTGTCGTACAATAAATTATTCTTGATAGGTTATCATAAACTAATTCTTATTCGCATTTTGAAACGTATCATCATTCATTTACCAAGTAATACGTAAACGCTTCTGTAGCATGATTCTTGATGGGGAAAAAATCGTTCTACTTATTAGGTATAAATTCGAATAATTGTAGAAGCTGCGTCGTCGCTTTAAAGAAAAACGGTGCTTTTTTTCATTCTTCTGTTTCTCAGCAACACTGAACGGATTTTCGTATCTTTTTGATTCGATAAAATGTATAGAAAATTTCATTTTGCAAAGTAAATCTGACGTTTTCTATTTTAAAATGATAAATTCGCACAATATCGTGAAATTATATCGGAAAGGTGCCTTTATGAACACGTTGGCGGTATTTTAAGATAAATTACTTTATTTTTTATCTTTGCATTTAGTATAGAAGTTACTTACGTCGTTACGTCATTTATTTGAATGCGTTTAAATAAGCATTTTGTAACTCCCAAGTACCAAAAATTTCACTTTATAACATTAAAATTAAAAAAAAGCTCGAATTAATTATGCAGATTCAGCTAACTTTCTTCACGAAATACTTTGTTAAAAATTTCCCCCATTTAAAAAAAACGCTAATGGTGATGTAAAAAAAAGCCTAACAAATGGAAGTGATGTAGTATTTAATTAAATGAAAAAATCACAAATGAAACCATTTCCAGTTAGTATAACCAGATGGATATTAAAAAAAATCAACTCTTTTGAAGAGGTTGGATTTTTATAAATTTAATTAGGTTATAAACCTTATTCGAAAGTAATGATGTTTTCTTCTTTTTAATGTTCAGACATTTGTTACAGCAGTAAAAGATGAAATCCTTCCTGCTTTTATTTCATTATTCTAATTTAAGTCCGATGATATGTATATCTACCTATTTTTTATTGAAATTTTCGCTGGTTTTATAATATTTTCTTGCGAAATTGAAAAATGCTGATCCATCAGCGGACGGTATTATGTACGTTAAACCCTTTAGAATGATGGACTGCATCAAATTATTATAATATGTTTCAAATCTTGAGGTATGTTTTGGCGTGAGAAAAATAGTGTATTTAGGTCTACGGTAAACATGGTTTAAAAACGTCCTGACGAGGATTTTTTTCAATTTAAATTCAAAATTTTCGCTTAAGTTTGCTTACTAAGTGGTGACGTTCGCTTTCTGATGTAATTACTGATTATGTGCAGTTTTCATAGTACTTGACCATTTAATTTAAAGTAGGTTATGTTTTTGAATATTCGATATTTTTTAATCTGAAGAAAACTTGTTAGAAGAATTTCTACTTTATTTCTTCGTAACGAACATTTTACGTTTAAACGTTAAATCGACGCAGTTGAGTTTAAATGCCATATTCACACGAACTTAAAAATTGTTGCAAGCAGTAATAGGTACTCATTTTTTTAAAAGCCAACTGACATAAATAGTAATTTTTCAATTATGCGAAATAATTTTCTTTTTTTTGCCACAAATGTTTCAAAAAACATTTTAAACCTTATTTTTTCTCAATTCTTTTAAACTTATTGTTTTGTATTAACTAAACGATTTTTTTTTTCATAAATTTATTTACTTTATTTAGATATTTATTGAAATAACATATATTTCATTGCGTATCTGACGCCAAAAGTGGTAAATTAAAAAATTTAATTTAACGTCTCAATGATGAAACATTGTATAATTTGATTTTATAAGTCTTCAAGCATTTGAATACCATTTTCAACAGAAAGCGTTCCCTCATTTCTGTATTTTTTTACCACTTTTTTCATTAATTGATTGATGTCTTTTGATTACTCATTAATTCAAAGCATAAATAATTTCCGTATTAAACAATGTAGCTAAATTCCGTTAATAACTTGGTTATTCGTTTCGATGAATTATAATTAAAAACTCGTTTATTTAGATAAGTGTAACGTAAGATGTTCAGTTGCATCTATCTTTTTTTAAAATGAAAAATTATTGTATATTTTTTTGATTTGTTTGATCAGTTATTTATGCTTTTTAACAATGTAGGTAATCGTTATTATTCCAGTTATATCAACCGAAAAAATAATAGTGTAGGTGGTTGAAACATCCAATAGTTTTATAAATGTAGTATCTAGATCTAGAAAAGTATTTTTTTAAATTACTTTCTTGCTTAATGTTACTTATTTAAATAAAAGAAAATGCAAAACGTGTTATTCAGGTATCTCTATCTTCGTATATATGCTTAACATTTCAAATTTGAAATGAATTTACTTAACTTATTCAATTAATTTTTCCTTTGAGGAATAACGAATCCAGTAGACTGTAAATGTTCGCAGTCGAACGTATCTTATTTTACGTATTGTAATGATATTTTCTTTCACGTAAAGCAGCGTTGGTGGTATTTAACTTTTGTCATTCTAAAAAACTTTAAAGCTATGCGGGTATAATTTTTGATATGTTCGAAACATTATTTTTTTTTGATCTGTAGAAATTTGAAATCTAAAATAGAAAATGTCAACCGTCCCACTACTTGTTAGTTTGTACCTACGTACTTATATTTTACGGCAGACGAGTATGCTTACGTTTGATAATTGAAGTACGCATGAGATGTTACTGAATTGATTTTTTTTTGTGCAATTTATAGTATTTGAAATTTTCAACCAAACAAAAAAGTAAATGTAAAACTATAGCGAAAAATTACGTATTCGTTCGAAAAAAAAAATTAATAATCTCTTACTTAAAATCCATGTAAAAATGTTACATGAAAGTTTAAAAGGTATTAGAATACCGGGTCGTGCTAATTTCGGCCAAAAATAACATGCATTGTTTGATTAGAATTGATTATTAATTTGTTATATATTTTAGGCACGTATCAATGTCCAACCACGCACTTCAAATGCGAAAATGATTTCTGTATTCCGATTGAATTGACTTGTAATTTCGTTGACGATTGCGGCGATAATTCTGACGAATATGCTGAATGTTGTAAGTATTTTTTGATTTTTTTTTTTTTCAATATATGGTAGGTCTAGGTACGTGATACCACGAGATTTAAATGTCTGCAAATGATGGTTCGTTGAATAAGAATAAATGGCTTTTGTGTTTCCGCCGTGTTCATTTCGGTATGCGTATTTATCAACAAAACAGAAAAGTGAATAAAGTTACTATAGTGTAAAATTTAAAAATATTACACATAAGCGATAGCTAGCGGTTAATTTTCGAATACGAAACAGAGTTGTTTAGGTATCTAGACGTGTATTAGTGAATGAGAAAAAACGTTGCAACAAGCGCAACGTAGATCTGAATATTCTTGTTTGTAGGTAAAGCTTTAGGTATTCTTTATAATCTTTCGGTGTCTTTTTCTGTGATGAAAATAACAGCTTGGTATACGATAAAAAGTCAAATATATTCATATAAATATTCCTTATGTTGTTTTCAAAGGAACTTTACCGCTTTCAGAAACTTATTGTAATATTCAACAATGCTTAAATCTTCGCTGGAAATTGTGTTTGAATCGTACACAGCTACACACTCATATCATATTATGTTAAAAAGTTATCAAAATTCAAAACATAAAACAAACGGGCCAGAAATACAAAAGCCAAACCTTGTCTACAAAATTATATTATTCTATAAAAGTTTTTCACAACGAAGTTATTTCTAAAAATGAGTTCGTTCAGATTTCATTTTCATGTTTATATTCTCTCTTTTTCCTTTGAAAAATCCGTTTACCAGTCAAAGATACTTATAAGAAGAGAATGCATCGTCGGTGATTTTCATATCATATTTTGTACACAGATATGTTGCGTTTCAGAACCTCGTTTAAATCTTATTTGGTGTTTTACATAAAGTCACCTTGTAATGTATATAATATTGTAAGATCCTTTAATACGGAGTAATTTCTATTATTAATTTGATTCGAATTTTCTAACACTTTCTTAGAAGTTGTAATTCAGTTGTAATGAACACTTCGTCTTAAGACTAGAGAAATTTTCAAAAATCAAGACGACTCGTAAAATAATATTTAATTGAGTTCAGTCTTACAGTTCGTTATATTAAAATCTATTTTTATTTTTTCCAACAAGTGGATTGAACTTTCAAGATGAATTTAGTCAGTGATAACATGTTGAAATAGTTTCAAAGAGGTATGAGAACTTCATTTGTAAAAAGAATCATTCTTAAAGCCCATCTTAATATTTTGTGAAAATTGCGATGAGAAAAATTCAAAAAACAACCTGACCAAGTATGAAAGTAACTTCGATAAAATAATCTGAATTGTGAAAGATGTGTTATTATTTCTTGTTGATTCAAGTAAATATTGAATTATTGTTCTTACGTATCGAAGACGGAGAAATTAGACTTTTTCAATCAGTTAATTTGAGAGCTTATCGTGCCACGAGACAAATCAATATACGCTGAAAGATAGGCATGTTGTACCGCACATATCACTACCGAAAATCCCTGAAGCAATTCGAACTAAGTATATAACAAGATACCTATAAGTATATTGACAAGCAGAAGGAAACAAATCCCGTTACACTTTTATATCGTGACGTGTTAGTATTTCCTCACTTCATGAGCGCCGGCAATAATAACTTCAAGACGAAATGATTTAGATGTTGAATTTTATTATTTTCGTATCCATATCCATTATGGTTGTGTACAGCGAAATAGAAGATAGGTTGTGTTTGACAGGGGTGTAAAATCGTTCCGGGGACATCTTATGTACTCTCTTTAGCTATTCGTGCAAGCGATTGTACGCAAAATCATAATCCCTGTTCAACTAGAGGATTATATATCGGTACGGAGTTATTTTGAAAATGATCTTCGTTTCAGAAGCGTAGCTTTAGTTGTATCGTTACGTTGTTTAGCTTCTGATTTAATGAACAGTAATTGAATGATGTGCGTTGAAAAGTTTTCAACGCTATTTCATGTGGACATTTGTGGCAACGTAAACAATATTATTTTACCGTCAACTTGGACGCTGAAGTGTAATATATCATATATAATGGAATTTTTACCTTATAGTAGCCCTATGTGTGATTTTACGCGAGGCAATTTTGATCCAGACGTTAGACCCAAAATCAACAATTTTCGTCCAACTTTTTTCTCAATGCCATCCTAATGACACCCGTATTGAGCAAATATTTTGTACATTTAGGTATCAGGTACACGAATATGAACATATCCGATTTTACTTAATATACCATCGATAAATTGAAAACTAAAATTATTTTAAAACGGAATAAGTTAGTAAATTTTGTTGTTAATGAAAGGTACCCATTTGCAATTCAGTCGAGTGCTTTGAAGAGTACCTATGTTACTATGATTATTATCGCGAAATTTTGTAACAAAGCTGAACTGATGGTAAATCATAATACAGTTACTTAAACATCTCGTATTGTTGGTACTCGTAGCTATCAAACTATAGCATTGTCTCGCTTCCTAATGTAATACCTAAAATATTTTCATTTCTTAAGAAGCGTGTATTTTCTCTTCAATACATCAAAGGTCTTTTCTATGTGTAATACATAATGTACGTATTTGACTGATGAACAGAATTTGGTACGCTGATGAGACATAATTCATTTTTCATTCTATATTCAAATGCCGCATATTAAGTAGAAGTGGTTAGCGGGGAATCATTTATTAACCCAACAACTCGCGTTTTCTTATTGAATGTTCCGCTATTATGTACCCTACCTTCTCTCTACTTGTTTGTTAGAACTTTCTTTTATCTTGTTTAATCGACGATTTTCTAGCAGTTTCACAATTTTTTATTTACATTTTTTCTCTTACCACTTTTACGAATTAGCTTTCAAAAAAACGGTTTTCACCACGTCTCAGATCACCCTTCCCTTTACCTTATACGTTTTTTTAAATACCTAAGTACTTTCTTTCGAAGTGTATTTTATTTAAAAAAACAAAGAGTTCAAAATAGCTCCCGATTTGGGGCTACCTTGAACACTCCATCTTGTTATACTCACATCTTTGAAAACTATATTCCTTGAAAGAGCATCTCTTACTTAATTAGATGAAATTCAAAAATTTGAAAAAAAGACCCATATTTAAGCAAATTGCGGACGATAAATTGAAAAAAAAAAACATTTATTCAATGAGGCATTCTTTCTGTAAGGTTTCTTCAGTATAATTATAACAGTTTCGCAATCCTTTCTTTCGTTTGTACTTCCGCACTTTTATTAAAACTTAAAATTTATGTAATTTTAAAATTAAAATAGTAATTTCGGTTTTCATCATGTCAAAAGAAAGAACAGGCTACAAAAATACCAAATTTGAGTAAAAGTAAGCAAAAAAATGATGAGAACCGTTCAAAGTAACCCCATTAAGAAAAAGATCTGTAGCAAGGTTGCTGCTTCAGGGATACTTGAAACCATTAAGGATCTTGATAAACGAATGTTTAGAGTATCATTCAGAAATATTTCGCAATTTTTAAAATTAAAGCTATATTTTTAAAATGAAAGTTCATTTGAGCTTAAAGTTTGAGCTTTTTTAAAGAACGATTTTCAACTGAGTATTTGTCTGTTGACGTTTATGGCGAGAGGGACGGAAACAGCGAAAATAACTTAATTAAAGGTTCTTCTACTTGATAACACTGCTTTCTCCGGAAAAAATTAATTTCTCCGACCATCAGGATGTGCTAAATGAAAAAATACTTTGCCGTTCAAAGTGGGCCCTGCTGTTCAAAGTAGCTCCACATCATGGTATAATACATGTTATTGTGATTTTAGCTCATCGTGATTGTTATAAAGGAGAGTTCCGTTGTAAAAGTGGACAATGCATAAGAGCAGCTCATGTTTGCGATAATCAGACGCATTGTTATGATAATTCTGACGAAGAAGAATGTTCTCCTGGTAAGTGATATATGAACAAAACTATTTTGTTTTATTTTTCCTGAATATTTTACATTTTGGTCATAAGCCTGCCTGGTTTCCTCGTGACACACCACGATTACATGTTTTTGTTGTTAGTTTGATTTCTGAAAAGATTTCACATATAAATAAGACATACCTATTACCTACACACGGTAAGTAATTTGAATATTCAAGCGTATAATTATAATTGCAGAAAATTTCGTCGAATGTGGAGATGGTCGATTAGTTCATAAATTTTTCTGGTGCGATGGTTGGGCAGATTGTCGTGACAATCATGCAGATGAATTGAATTGTAAGTGAAAACGAAAAAAAAAATTGTTTCAATTTGGAATAATATTTGATCAATGATAATTTCGAACATACAGAATGGTTCATGTCATTCATAACCTTATCAATGATTCATCATTTTCAGGCGGAGAGTGCACAGCTGGTGACACATTTTTTTCATGTTCTAATGGCAGATGTATTAGACGAGCTAATGTATGCGATGGCTATTGTGATTGTCTGGACCAAAGTTTACGAAGTGAAGGTTCTAATTCTACTTGCGAAGATGAACAAGATTGCGAAGAATTTTATACCGTTAAACATGGTACGCGTTAAATGGGATTATACTATGAAAACGCTTTTTAAGCATGAGAGAAAAGCTCCTATTACAAGTGTTCTTTACGTGCTTTTATACTCAATTAAAGAAGGCATAATTGTTGATTTGAGAAATTTCATGTATTAAAAGCTTCCTATCGTCGAATGCCGAGAAATAATGGTACTACGTGATAAGTATGAAAGCTTTGCACTTTGGTATCTCTTTAGTGTGTTTTTAGTTTAAGAGCGTCAAAATTGACATTTTTGAAGATATACCCTATTAATTTTTCGATTTAATCGATTGAATTTCCTTATCTATTATTAATACCTGCGATTTTCAACATGAACATCTTAGTGTTTTTTTCTTCGTGACAATCGGTGACAACTAATAAGTTAGGCAAGAATAATACGATTATTTCAACAAAGTGACAATACGTGCTTTTTCAGGCTTAAAATCCTGCAATATCGGGATATCCATCAACTGCATTACGAAATTTAGTTTACAAGCAACGAGAGAATTGAAATATCGATGCATCCATGGAGAATATATCTGCGATGGTGTTAACGATTGTCAAAATGGAAATCCGAGTTCTGATGAACTTGGTTGTAGTAAGTTTAAATTATTTATTCATCCTCGTGTTAACTTTATTTTATTTGTTTTTGAATTTACGTTCATTTAATTTTTACTGAAATAATACTTCAATTTTCGATAAACAAATCTAGATTTAAATGCATTTTGATAATTTGCAAATCAATAATTTAGATGCTACTGATTTTGAAAATGAAAACAATTATTTTCGATGTGATGACGGGAGGTATTTGCCATCGCAAGTACGTTGTAATCACGAATTCGACTGTTTGTCTGGCGAAGATGAAGATAATTGTACTTTCATCGCAGGTATTTAAATATAAGTAGTTATATTGACATACTGAAAAAGTCATTTTTAAGTTTTTGTTAAAATAATTCGTTTCACTGTAGATCCCAAGTGTCAAAAAGACGAAAAACGTTGCAGAAATCGAGACTGCTTAGGTAAAAGTTTCTTTTGCGATGGAACTTTTGATTGCTCTGATAGAAGTGACGAGATGCAATGTCGTAAGTGTAATTCCTGAATATAAATTACTACCTCCTATCTAGTCAAGTAAATAATAAAATATTATACAAGAATTTTCATTTTTTTTTTTTATTGAAAATTTCTATAGATGATTTAGAATGTCCTCACGGGTTCAAGAGATGCATACACGGAGGACAATGTTTTAGTGCTAATCAATGGTGCGATTACTACGTAGACTGTCCTGATGGGTCGGATGAAGAAGACTGTAGTAATGATTTTTTTTATTTCAAGTAACCTATAGTTTTAAACTGATGTTATTAATCTGCGTTAATTAATAGTCATTGAAAACTGTACTGAAGACGAATTCCAATGCAGAAATGGCCAGTGTATTAACAAAAGTAAACAATGTGTTAATACAGGATCACCAAAATCCGGCTGCGCCGATGGATCTCATCTTACTAATTGCGGTATGAATTGAACGAAATCATTTTTTGTCTGTTAGCTTAATTACTCGACTTGATTTTCATTTACAGAAAATCAAATTTGCGGAAAAGGATTTTATAAATGTTATCGGGGACCTTGCATAGACGAAAGTTTAATATGTAACGGAAAAATTGATTGTACGCTGGGTTGGGATGACGAAAACAACTGTAGTATGTTTCTTTATTAAATCAGTTCAATTTATTACAATCCTTATGATGATAATGCTCATGACTCCGTTTTATTATAATTTAATTACAGCTTTTAAATGTGCCGAAAGCAATCCGGATTGTGAATGTCGCGATAAACATTTAAATTGTACCAATTTAATGTTAACATCTTTTCCTCGAAATATTGAGAAACAAATTACATGGTTGTAAGTAATCAAGTATTTCTTTGATTTTACTTTTATCTACGTTTTTAAAATATTTCTCGGACACAATTCGTGTAATTCATGTTCCGTTCGGTATAAACAACAATTGAATTTTTCAAAGAAATGTTCGAATTAATTCACGTAAATATGTATCACTTTGTTGAATTTTGACTCGATTTTTGTTTCAGTCATCTGAGCGGAAACAAACTTTATCAAGTTTTAACGAACGAAACGTTTTATCATTTTAATCGTCTTTTATATTTGTAAGTATTGTGTTTCGAATTTCTCGTTGCATCTTGTATTTCTCGGAAAAACTCTAAGAAATCTTTCGAAATGAATGCAATTTAAAGCAATGTTTCGCAAAGCCATAATACGAGTAAAATTTGATTATCATTTTTTTCGAGAGAAGACTTCAGATTGCATCTAAATAAGCGTTTTGTTATTAATTTTCTGTATTGCGTTTATAGAGATCTGAGCAATAATAATATTACAACGCTAATACCTTACATGTTCGAGAAGTTATGGAGATTAAATACGTTGTATCTGCAGAATAATAATATTCAAGTACTGGAAAACGGAACATTTTACGGATTATCAAAATTGAACGGATTGTGAATATTTGAATGTTCATTTTATTGTTTTCCTTTTAAAAAATTGGCTTTTTTAATTTTTTTATTTTTATTATTTTAGGCATTTGGATGGTAATAAAATACGTGTGTTGAAGTCATGGGCGTTTTATGGGCTTTCGTCGTTAAAAACGTTGTGAGTTTAGATCCAAGTTGTTATGGTTATATGAGATTACCCAGTTATACAGTATTTTTTTTTATTCAGGAGTTTGCAAAAACAGCGCATAGATGAAATACAAAAAGGCAGTTTCGTGGGCTTAAAACGACTAACTACGTTGTGAGTATGCGAGAAATTTAATCGACGAATGTACCTTTCAGCATCTCTGTTTATTTGTCACTTTAAAATTATTATAAAAGGTACAAATATTTTTAAAAAGTTTTTCAATTCTGAAAAAATACGTGAATGATTTTCCAGAGACCTATCACAAAATAATATTTCATCGTTGAAAGGGAAAAATGAAATTTTCATTGGTATGCCTAGTTTAATGAAACTGTAAGTATTAAGTACCTACTTTAATTTATTTACATTTCAATCAAAATTAAATTAATTATTTTGTTTCTATATCAGACTTATTGACATTTTACAGAGATTTAAGAAATAATCCCATTAAAAGCATCGAGTCGAATGTATTCAAAGTCATCAACAATTTGAATTTTTTGTAAGCCTATACGTTTTAGTACCAAGCTCACAACGTCACCCTAGAGATAAAAATAATGGCTTTTTGCGTAGATTTTTCGATGAATTTCGATTTTGTTGCGTGGTCAAACATGTAAAATCGTGTTACCCTCCTCCAGACGAGTTCAGTTCCTGTGAAGATTTGATGTCTAATTCCTTATTGAGAATATGTATCTGGATTTTGGGTATAACTGCTACATTTGCCAATCTGTCCGTTATAATATTTCGAACTTTATGGAAGGGTACGAATAAGGTAAGATTTTCATCGGTTTTAAAAAATACACTAATATTTTTACTTCATTTTTTTTTTCTAAATACAGGATCACGCTTTTTTAATTAAAAATCTGGCCTTGGGAGATTTATTCATGGGAATTTATTTATTAATCATTGCATCTGTCGATTTGGCATATCGAGATAAATATTCTATTCATGATTCGGAATGGCGTTCTAGTCAATTGTGCAGTTTTGCTGGCTTTCTTAGCACTTTTTCAAGTGAATTGTCGGTATTTACATTAACAGGTATGAATAAATTGTTCATAAATTTGTTCGTTTGATTTTTAACTTACTGGTATCTTTAATGATTTTTCTCAGTCATCACATTGGATAGATTACTCGCAATAACATATCCATTTCGAAGATTTCATTTGAAGAGCAAATTTCTTATGATTCTTGGATGGGTGTTAGCTGCGTCAATCTCAGTTATACCGCATCCTATTTTTCAAATCGAATATTTTCGGTAAGTTGGCTGCCGAGTTTGTCTTGAACGATTGTTGATGAAAAACTGAATTTTTTAGCAATTTTTTCGGCCGTTCCGGAGTTTGTTTACCGCTGCATATAACTTCAGACAAACCCAACGGATGGCAATATTCTGTATTTGTTTTTTTAAGTGAGTGAATAAATAGATAATTAGGTATTCAGTGAATTGAAAATTTTTTCTTAATTCTAACTTTTGATATAGTTCTGAATTTCATATCATTCATGATAATTGCTGGAAGCTATTTATGGATGTTTTTGGTGGCTAAACGTACGCGCGAAGGTGTCGGTAGAAATTACCAAAGGTCACAAAGATCAGATGATAAAGCAATGGCATTTCGTATGACGTTGTTGGTAGCCACAGATGCTGCGTGTTGGTTTCCTATTATTTTATTAGGAATTTTGTCTTTAGCTGGTGTTACGATCCCTCCTCAGGCAATTACGATTACGTTAATTTACTACATTTATTCGAATACTTAATTTCATAGATTTATGTTTAATGAATTATATAGGTATTTGCTTGGGTTGCGGTGTTTGTATTGCCTTTGAACGCGGCGCTAAATCCTGTACTTTACACGTTATCTACCGCAGCATTTATGAATCCTACGCGAGCTGGGTTACTATCGTTTAGTAGATCTTTTTCGCGAAATGACCGAAGTTATTACAATTCGACAGCGGTTCAGTGTAATAATACGCACGACTGTACGTTTATATCAATTATTAAGTTAACATGATTTACAATTAATTAAAAGGTCGTTTTGTAGGTGCAACAACGGAGGAATATTATTCGGAACCGTCTATACTTAATTCTAGGTCATGGAGACCAGTGGATATAATGGTGAGAGAGCGTGGTGAAATTGTACCATTGCGACAAACAAAAAGATGTACTGAAGATTGATTGAGGACTCGCGAATAATATTCGCGAAAGTATGTTTCTTGCAAAAATGCAAAATGACAAATCACAAGGTCACTTTGTGGAAATGACAGCTCATTTTTTTAATTCTTGTTACCGTGGAAATTGGGATTTTTCATTGGTCGGAAAATTCTCGCTTAATGTTTCAAGCTTCGTTTATAGGTTTTGGAAGAAACTTCCCAGATTTTTGTATCATTTTTTCTAAATTCATTTGATGAGATGTATATTATGAAGAATAATTTGTTATGCATTTTTACCAAATAATAAATGTTTTTTTCTTTTTGATATAAAGTTATAAAATAATAAAAAAATAAATAAAATTATTTGAAAGAGCGATATAAAATGATATGAAAGAACTACGAGTAGGTTCCTATGGATATTTGTAACGCCTTAAAATAAGAGAAATTATATTGAGCAAGATGTGTACATAACAACAACTTTTAGTATTAAAATTGTATTTCAGTTCTACAACAACTCATAACAAAATACAAATTCCATATTCATCGAAAGAAAAAAAAGGCAATAAAATAAATAAATACAATACCCAAAAAGAAAAAAAAGATGAAATGAACGATTAGGTATTTAAAAAAATTCAGAACGAATATAATAATATCACTGATAATCTAACCATAAAATAATACTGATTAACGTATTTTCAAAAAACAACTGCCAACATTTAAACGCAATGAAATGGCACGGTATAAGTTAAAAACGATAAAATTATGAGGAGCAATTTTGTGCCCAGGTGAATCCATTTTAATGGTAAATAAACAATAACTAGAATAATAAAATTGCACGTTGCATGACATTTGAAATGTATAAATTTTTGAAAGTAGAATTTAACCGTCTTGGTCGTATTTGACGCCAAGTTCTCTTCTAATTTTATCTTGTAACCGAGCTAATAGTAATGACTCCGTGTGTGAGATTAAAGGACATTCAAGTAAACCTGCGAAAAACATCAAATTGCAATAATCCTTTGAATAACATACCCATCTCGTTATTCACTCACCATTTTCCAGACAATGCTTCACATAATCAGCTTCAAATTTTAGGGCGCTAGAATTCACAAAATTACAAGGATATGTGGTTTCCGGTAGTTTGATTTCAAATTTATCTTCATTTATGTACATTTTAGTTGGTGCCCAGAATGGATCACAAATCTATCGAGTTATAATACAACACATGATTACTAAAACTACAGAAAATGAAAGAAACGTAGGATGAAAAAAAATTATATTATCTAGTGAAATGAATTATTTCGCGATATCTTATCACGAGTGTTTTTTTGCGACAAATTCAAATAATAAATTATACTGACCGTTATTTTACCATGAGAACCTATTATTACAGCGTTATTATCCAAAGGATGGATCATAGAATAATTCAACGTAGCAACTCCTTTATCACCAAATTTCAAAATAACACTAGCATATTCATCCACTCCGTCTTCGTTTAAAGCACCAATTGCCTGGATATCTATGGGTTCAACATGACCAAAAGCCAAAATGGCAAATTGTAAATTATAAATTCCAATATCTAAAAGAGCTCCACCGCAAGATATTCTTCGTCTAATAATAAATAAGGAAGATTAATCATGATAAAAGAAAACGGTCAAGGGAAATTCAAATTACCGAACACGTTCGGAGTTTATGACGACGCCAAAGTTGACAATAACTTGACGCACTCTTCCGATAGTGCCACTGCTTAATTCTTGTCGCAGCTTTTCATAAATTGGCGTACAACGGCTCCAAATACCTTCCATTAGAAATACATTGTGGTTATGAGCCGCCTAAGAGATAAACATCGTTAAAATTATACACATAAATTTCCGATTCTCAAGGAAATCTCACTTTTATCATTTTATAAGCTTGAGAATAATTAACGCAAAGAGGCTTTTCACATAAAACGTGTTTTTTATGTTCAATCATCAGTTCCGAAACACGTAAATGTTCAGGGTGAATGACACCAACGTAAGCGACATCTAAAACGGTTTATTTTCAAGTTAAAAATGATGAAATAAAATCAAAAAACGAAAACTTTCTCCATTTCACTAACCAACTGCTTTATCTTCGGCTAATTCTTTATAGGATCCGTAAGCTCGAGGTATATTAAATTTTTGAGCAAATTCTTCAGCTCTCTGTTTATTACGAGCCGCAACAGCGACAATCTGGTGTTCATTTTCAGAAGCAAGTTTCAAAGCAGCAACGAAATCATTCGATATTTGTCCAACCGAGACGATTCCCCATCTCAAAGCCATCTGAGAAGGAAATAAATTTAAGAGTTTAAGAAAACACAGAAAAACTGTTGGAAAATATACAGTACGTAGTGTTTTCAGTAATTTAAATCTACATAATAATGAATTAAATATCATTACTTTAGTTCCTTACGGTCACGATACAGCCACCAAAATTTTCTCAAATGAACTAGAGCATGAACATTCAAGCAAGCAGTGCTTCAAGCGAATACAAATTATTTCTCATCTTAAAAAACCCAATTCAATACTCATCAAAGATTGTGTTATCAATTATTTTATTATAATATTTTCAACGAAGTGGACAGGATGTAAAACGAACCAAAGAAGATATAATTTTATCAACGTAGAGATGAACCGGCAAATCATCAAAATATGACTCGAAATTACAAATCCTATCAAAATAAAGCAATTTGTAAATCTCACATTCAGTGTGACCACTTGAATAACGTAAGTTTCTTTTCGATTACAATTGCATATCTGAATAAAATAATAAAAATGTATTTAAAATCAAAAATTCTCATTTTAAAAAGAAATTTTTAATATAAATGATTTTTTTAAAACATACATAAAAATGAACATAAAAATATTAAATAAATGGAGTTAGATAAAAATTGCAACATAAAATATAGAAAATCACTGTGCATAATGTATTATAAATAATTAACGAAGTTTCGCTTTTTAACATTTTGACTAGCACATAACAAGAATAGATAACATTACATATTTTCCAAAAAAGAACTAAAAAATATTACAGTATGAGGTAATGGTGTAATTTTAATATCATCAATTTCTATCTCTTATTTTTCAGCTTAGTCGGGGTAGTCGAATTTTTGAAGACCAGTGGATTGGACACTCTGAAAATACTTGGTAACATGGTTGCTAAACTACCAAAAACTTCTTCAGAGATACCCTACAATAAAAAAGAAATTACTTTACTATTTTACACACTGCTCAAACTTAAACAAAAGCAAATTTGATATTTTTACGTTACCTTAGGAACCAAGAATTGCAAATTTTTCAAATCTGAACCACCCCAAGAAGCCATTTCAATCATAAATCCTTTAACGCATTTAAATACTAATTCAGCTCTTTTTGTGCACCAGGCTACGGTCATTTCCTACGATAGAAAATTAACAAAAAATTACCAAAAATTGACATATAATTACAATTTTGAAAATCATCTCTTACCTCAGTCATTTCGTGCATCAACAAAACAGGAATTGTTAATGTAGTAATATCATTGGAACAAGCAGTTTTTAAAATATTTCTTAATCCCAAAATAGCCGAATGTCTTGAATTAATATCGCCTATTTGAACAAAAATTTATAACTTTGTTTTTCGTATCCTCAACTTGAAGTGCTTACTTGATCTCAGAGAGTCATCAACGATCAAATGAAAAATTATATGAACAGATGATAAATTGGAGTGTTTTGTGATATAAACATCACCAGTTTGTAAATGTTTGGAAGCACTTCTTCTACTCTACGGAATTAAAACGATGATATTTTCAACAAAAATTATCTTATCGTGTATTGTTGATAATCATGAAAAATAATTTACTTGTTGTTCAGACGTAGTAAGATTGCCTGGATGTTGGCATGAATTTCTCCAAGTAACTGCATCCTTTATTTGCGATTTTAAACTTTCCAACTGTTCAGAAAGGTTAGGGAAATGGAATTCTGTGGAACTTTCACAAACTTCGCCAAACTCTGAACAATTTTTTTTATTTATTTTGATGCCTAAATTTTCATGATGTAAAACTTACACTACCTTTGGCTAAGCCAGTGAGTCCACACAGGTCGTTTGTATCATTCAACATAACCAATCCGCATAAATCATTAGAATACAGACCTAACGCGGTTTGAAGCCGTTGAGGAGAAGGATCGACATAATTTCTGCATAAATTGTGAATATTTACAACATTTTTCTTCAACTACAAATGAAGAAACATACCCGTCAAGTGGTAATTTCATTTGACAGAAATCCAAAACATCTGCTGACATGATTCTAATATTATGCATTTGTTTCATTTGAGATCCCAAATGAATGGTAAAACTTTCTTCCATCATTGGCACCGAACTTTCCGGTTTTGAATCAGAGAACCCCAATATTTCCAAAGGAGACGTAGGTGAATATCTAAAACGGTTTGAAATTAGCACAAAGAAATTTATTGATATATTTTTGAAAAGTTCACACATACAGTCCGGTATTTGTTTGATGTTCCTCTAATAGTTTCATAATCCATTGCCGATATTCTCGTCTTTGGGTTTCTTTCAACGTATCAATTTCACTATTCCATCGACCCTGAAAATTAATAAAATGAAATAAAACGCAAATATTTAAATATAAACAAGGTTTATTCATCACTTGTGACAAATTTTGATCTTCAAAATGTTTAGTTACGATTCCATTTATGTACGCTTCACCACCAGTTTTACTACTCCAAGTATCCACTTCTTCTAGAGCACGTTTCATTTCATTGGTTTGCCTGCATTGGGCAAAAATAAATCGTAATTATACTTTAGAGAAATTAAAGGGTACATTTTATTTACTTTTCAGTCAAGTTATTGATATGTTCATTTCTTTGTCGCATAACATGCGAAACAGCTAAGGCGTAAGATTGCTCTACTTGAAGCATGGTTTGAAATGCAGGCCCAGAATGTACCAACTTATGATAAACGTTTGAAAAAACTTCACTATCCGATGTTCTTCTTTTTTCACCATGCTCAATAGTTTCCTAATATTAAAAAACTTTATAATTCAATATAATAAAAGCATAATATGAATCTCGAATACCTCTTTATATAATTTTTCCCATTTTTTAATCACGTCTTCGACATCTATCTCATTAGAACGACACTTTTCTACAGCTTTATTAGCTATGTCATCATAATACTCTATTGTCTTGGTTTTAATGAAATTTTCTAATGAAGTTTGAAGATCTGAAATTTTAATGTAATCAATTAACAACTTCATGAAACGATATACGAAAAAACATCAATAACTTCACTTTTTTCCACGAAACAAGGCAGCTTGAAAATGGTGATTATACGTTGAGTGAATTCTGCAATCAGCCCAGCAAAAGGAATTTCTACCGGGATTTCTAAATCGTAATGGTCATTAGTTTTTAAACAGGGAATTGAAAAATAAAACGTTACAAAATTTTTCTGCCTTATTTCCTCCTCATCGAAACTCATTTTATATGAATATATTTAAGAAACTAATGATTTGAATTTCATAGAACAAGTTTACTGGCAAAAATAATCGATTGAAAAATTGAGAAAAACGTTTTCGCGCAAATTCATTATTTATCAGTGAACTCTCCTCGAATCTCGAATTTATCAGAAGACAATTCAAACAAGAAAAACCTACTACTTTTTCTCTTCAGTAAACTCCACTACTCTAATATCAGTGTTCCCACCGTAGAAAACGTTGGGACATGATTTGATTTCGTAAGTAATTTATTTCTAATATTGCTTATCATTAAACAACTAGTAAACACAATTTTGGTCTCTTAACTGTATTTATTATATTTTTATACCTTCATTAGCCGATTAAAATGGTAATGGGAGGAAAAATTACTTGCATCAGATTTTCGATTACAGCATTAATAACCGTAATAACCGTGAAAATACGCAGACAAAAATAATTGGTAGAAGTGTTCAACAGTTCACTATTTCCATTTTTAGGCGAAAATCTCTGGAATCTATCGGGCAAATCGTTAAAACGTTTCTCGATTTCTGGAAAAATTCTGGAAAAGTCGTATATGAAAAAAGACCGGAGGTTAATAATTAATTACGTGACAATAGTCATTATCGTTACCCTACTAGAGCTTACACATTGAACTACGTAGTTTATAAATTGATAAAATGGTTTTTCGATGTCCCATTCAAACGCCAAAAGAACTAGTGCTTCTCGCTAGGTCAACATGATGCGACCACTTAGTGTAGTTTTTGTGATTTAATTGGAAAATTATATTTCTAATACCTTTCTCAAAATGCATCACGCATGTTTGGATGTTACTTGAACTTCATTTACAACGACAACAAAGTTCAGTAATACCTCTCTCAATAATGAAATCTTTCGAGTAAAAATTTATTATTTTGTCAACATGCGGCAACTTAACGTAAAATATAAAATAACAGCAGTACATTGATTCAAATGCACATGAATAACACACATGATTTTTACATACTTTCAAGGAAAATAAATAGAATTCATAGCAATTACAAATACTACAAATTATCACATAACATTGTGCAAAGTAATATAAGAAATCCATGTTTTTACCTTACAGGTTGAGGAAAATTGAAAGAAAAAAGGAGGAACCGCATCGTAAATTTTAAGCGAATAAAATATTTCACTTGCAAAATACACATAAAAAAAGAAAACTGATTGTATAATAAATAAACACACCAAAGGTACTTAATTCCAGTAATTCACGAAAGTGAAATACAAAACAAACATAAGGTAATAAAAAAAAAACGGTAAATCGATCGGTGGTTAAGATCTTTCAAAAATAGTCAACATTAAATAAGGCCTAAACGATTAAAATGACAAATATAATTTTCTCACCAACAAATATTTTTCCATATTCCATATCTCTATTAAAAATGAAAATAACAAAGCTCTGATTCAGTAAGATAGTAAAATAATTAGAAAAAAAATCACTATGCATTAAAATGGTAATTATTACGTAGGATTTAATGGAAAAAACATAAAAACCAAGAATAGTGAATTAAAATCGAAAATCAGCGAAAATAAAAGTGCAAAGTTGAAAAATATCGGTGAATCACGTCATAATCATTGAAAAATGATGTCTACGATGTTGGCCAATTTCTTAATAAACCTTGGGTTAATATTTCAAATTCCTAAATTTCATCATATCACAAATCAACTTGACAAAATTATACAAACATCACTTAAAAATATACCACATTTATCGATCTTTTTTTTAAACAAAGATCTTAACAATTACAAAAATTAATTTAATCACAATAGCGTTAATACGTAACCCGTTTTATCGCCATTTATACATAAATTACATAAATTTAAGATTATGTACGTTAAAATGCGATCATAATACTGAGCAGCTACCTTAATTTATACTCGAATCACAAACATCCTTGATTTCAAAACAGACAAGCTTGTAACATATCAATCAATAAGGAGAAAAAATATGGCTGTAGACAATGGAAGAAATGTAAACCCGAGTCAATAACATATGTACTAAGCCTTTACAATCATCAATTTCTTGATCTTTTTTTTTTTAATTTCATTTCCGCCACAAACAGTATTAAATTTTCAACCGTTTTCGTCGTGCGAATATTGTAAATATTGGAAAACGAAATTTTTCCAATCAAAAATGCCCTTTTGGCCATGATACTAATTCAAATACATACATTAATAATCTGAGTTTATATACAAATCTTCATTATGAGGAAGCGAGACAATAAAAAGAAATGAAAAACGTTTGATTCGTAAATTGGCGAAATACATTACGTTTTTTTGGCTTTACTTAAAAATACAGCGACGTATGTTTTAATTTGATCCAAAGCAGACGGCTGCCTTGTGACGTCAAAATTACTAATTTCAGACACCTCGGAGTATAATTTCGAAAGTTTCTGAGATGGTATAAACGGATCGCGTAATCTATCCAGATCTGTTTTCACGATGGCCATTTGATCTTTGAGCATGTTATATTGATTCAAATCGAATCCCAATTTGCGAGCTTTCTTGTGCAATGTTATTAAATGCTGCCTATCGCGTACATCCGGTAAAATATAATCCTAAGATAAAAACAAAGGTTAAAATTACCACGAAATTATATCACAGCATTTTTTCAACATACATACCTGCTTTGTAAGTGCGAAATAAGCGTAAGTAGCCATAGCGGTTCCATACGTAACGAAATACGTCACAGGTTCCATAATATCCCAAGAGTATTCCCACCATGTCAATCTGGCTAAGATACCGAATTGCACCGACATCATACCAAGACCTACCCACGTCAAAATTGAAGTCCTAAATCCAGCTTTTTTCTCCAATAAAGCTCGTTGCTGTAATCAATACGTGAAATTATTGATCGACGTGATTGGCATAGGATATCCTCAAAATTAGTACAATTGAGTTAAATAATGACCCCGCAAATTACTTTTGATTTCATTAAAATATTTTCGAATGGCGTGCATTTAGGCCACAACTCGCAAAGAATGTTTCATCGCGTATTTTTATGAAATAATTCAAAACAATACATCAAGGTTGTTTTCACGTACTTCTTCTAACGGCTGCAAGGAAGACTGAATTTTTTCAAGTTTTGCTAATAATTCTTGTTCCTTTAGAACTTGGTATTCTTTCACGTTCATCGTTTCGTATAATTGCGATATCATTATCTTTACGTCTGATAACTTTTCTAGTTCATCCTGTAAGAAGCATTGATATTTTAGTAATGTATAATCGATACTCAATCAATACGATTTAAAGAAATACATAAAATGATATATTTACGTGAATTAAATTCGAAATCAAAATTTAACGGGATTTAGCAAAATACCGCATGCTCGGATTTGTTAAAAAGTGTTGATAAAATTCAATATAAGAAGCAAAGTTGAGCAAAACAAATTTCTATGTCAAACGTCAAACCTTTCAAAGAAATGAAATAAAGTTTATCCGCTATATCTATAGCCTCAATTTCATCAAGTTTCCAATTCTTTTATATAGCGTACGTCAAAAAATTTCGTTGGTAATATTTTTTTTAATGCTTGAATTTGCAATTGAGTGTGAATCTAGAATTTACATTCAATTGCAAAATCGAGCAACCGTGATTAATGTATTATTGATGGGAAACAATGGTATTTCAATACCAATATAAAAAAACTTGAATAAAATCAAAAAATAAATACTTTCAAAATCCATCGAACAAAACTCGTACAATTCCACGTCGCCATTACAAATAAAATACCATAAAAACACGCAAAATTCTCGAATCTACGTCTTTAATTATTTTAAAATCTAAAACATTAACATATTCCAGAATATTTCGTTAAAATAATCAATTTGACTCGAGATCGAAAGAAAACATTTGATATACGGCGGAAAAATACAAGTCAAAAATTCCACGTTTCATTAAAAAAACAAGCAAACTTTTCCAATTGTTTCGTTTCTAGATAATTAAACTTTCCGGCGTAAGAAAAAAACGCTAACAATTAATATCACAAAATACTCCCAAACTTGGAAAATTTCCCTTTTTAATTATCTTTTACGAGTTTCGTAAAAAATTGAAAACCCACCGTACGAATAAAACAAATAACAACCTAGAGTTCACCTTAGTGAAAGACTTGTGCATCGCAGTCGGTATCTTGACTTTGTAGCGTTTATCGTTAATCGTAACATATACTTCTTCTTCTTCTAATAATATCTCAATACTGCTCGACGACGCAATTTTCACACCATCTGAGGAAATAAAATCAAAAACTAAATTATCGCTTTCACTGCGAATAAATTTTCTTCAATTCATCGCGTACGAAGAACTTCCGTACACCAAAAAATCACCGAATCAAGACCAAATCGCATTTCCTATGTTCAAGTATGCGATAAAATGACACACAAGCGACCATATCGTATAATTATCGTACGCTCACCTTTTGTAGAAAGTACAACCCTGTCGATTCCTCGGTCTTCTCGCTGAATCATGGTAGTAAGATCGCCCACAGTGTTGGAAATCGGTTTCAACGTAAATCTACATTTTTCATTGCGTGATGGTAACGGCACGGTGATTCGAGGTAGTCCTCTGTAATAGTCTATCGTTATCTGGTTCTCTTCTTTTTCTTCAGTACCTGCGCAATACCAGTACACCTAATTATACTACCTTTACTATCATCTAAAACAATGCTAATTGATTTTAATTGTTGCTTTCACTTATATAAATATATAATTAATAAAATTCGAGTATATTTTAGGTATCACTCGATTTTGGCAAATTCCTCAATTACTGTTTCATTCGTGTACATATATGAATTTCAACGAAATATTAAAATTGTATCCAACTCGTGACGTCAATCATCCCTTCGACGTTCAACCAACCACGTAGAAAATGACATTCACCTTATACGTGAAATACGTAATCCACGTATTCCTAATATTTTCACGACGGGTTATTTGCGGCGTTACGTTATGCAATTTTATTAACATTCTAGTTCCCGTCTAAACGGCGAGAAAAACGTCAAGAAGGAGAAAAAGAATGTCACAAGACTACGATCGCAGATTGTAATCGTCACAGCACTTCAACGCGATATCCTAAAAACCGACGTGTTAACGAGCTGTAATTTATCTTCGAGACCGCACTGGATGCGAAAGTTCCTCATTATTTGTACAGTGTGCATGATACACACCTACAAAGATATCTCTAAATTCGCAGCTGTATTCGGTCGAACGCGTCTGCGATGATTTTTCAGCTCGTTAATGCCATCGTCGAAAAATCTACAGTTGATATTTTCCGCCTTCTTCGGATTCCATCATCGATAGCCACAATTCGATTACGTAGACGAGTTATCTCGAAAATGCGGTAACACCGTATGTCGACGTCTAGATTACGTTTTTCAAGTCAAATTGCCTTTTTTTTGCACGAAAAAACGAAAAAGTTCAGCGAAAATTCGTCGTAAATTAAATTTATCAGTAATGTAGATGAATAGACTTCCATTATAAGGAAACCTCGCAAAATGCGAGGTTCAGATTTAAATTAAAGTTCGATTTTTGGAAACTTCTCGTCGGAATAGCTCTCAACTAAAATTTTAACCAAACACGTTAATTCTTTGATTTATGAAGAATTCTCAAAACTTTAAAATTACAATTTATTAGATTTTTTTAAAAGATGAAATATTTTTTAATTCGAAGAAAAACAGAAGCAACGAGAGAGAGTCAGCGGGGAATTTTGTCCCCAATTTTTCTGAAAAGGCCCCAGAAATTTCAAATTAATTGACTATAAAAGTAATTTTTTCTAATTGTATTTAAATAAATACAAGTAAGTATCATGCAAAAAATAAAAAAGTTAAAATTGGAAAAAAAGTTTCTACAGATTACCCATCCATTTTTTGTACTTTTTTCAAAGGTTTTTCAATTTTTTCCAAATTTAAGAAAAAACACATTTGAAACTCGAAAAAATCGAGATGTTTACTTTAAAAAAATTATCATTTTATTGAGTTCAATATTTTCGATTTTTCAAAAAAATTTCAAAAAATAACACAAAAAGGTGAATTTTTTATTTAAAAAATTTTTTGAAGAAACAGGATTATCACAGTTCTCTAAAATAATTTTTATTTTACCGTTTTTACAACAATTTTACAATATCTAAAATTTCCCAAAGTTTTACCATTTTAAAAATAATTTTCTAATATAAAATTTTTCAAAATTTTATCATTTTAAAAATAATTTTTCAATATCTTAAGAATTTTCCAAAATCTTACCATTTTAAAAATAATTTTCCAGTATCTTAAATTTTTCATTATTTTATCATTTTTATAAAGAAAATTTTTCATTTTATCAGGCGCAGTTTTATAGTTTTGGAAAAGTCATAAACTGGTTAGAAAATCTTGGTGAAATTTTCAAGGATTGACTATAATCAAAATTTCCATACAATTTGCAATAAAAAAAAACTCCCCTTTCCTCAAATTCTTATAGAAAGTCTATGCAAATTAAAAACCACCGTAAATAAAATTTTGGCTGCTCAAGTTCACTTTTCAATTTTTGACGAATTTTCAAAAATTAAAAGTAAGTAAAAATATGAAATACTAAAAAAATCGAGTTGATTTTGAAGTAGTTGAAAATTCCATAAAATATAATTCCCCTTAATTCGAACCTCCTGAATTTGAATTTCGCATTGTCGAACTGTTCTGGAGCCTCCAGCACGGTTTCTATTTTCTCCAGGATAATCAAAATGCTCTAGAAATCGTCTGTATGAGATTACGTAGCTAAAAACGTGATTCCTGTCTTTTTTCAACTGCCAATTATCTGCATTTGCGGTAAATTCCTGCTGGCCAGCGGTCACCACGAATGTAATTTTTTAACGGATTTTCCTTAAAGAAAAGCGTCTAATAAAATCACAACAAATCCGAAACCTCGTAATTCCAAAAATCACCATATTCTCGTTACGCGAAAAACGAAAGTCCATCTTAACCGTACTTTTACGATGATCTTCCGATGATTACGCTTATCTATATCAAATTACAACAATCGCGGCGGCGTTATATGCAAATGCTTCTTTCACCACTCATACGCGGTGATCTCACATCGAAAGCAAAAGTTAACACCTTATCACAGATTTCTTCACACTTATCACCGCATTACCGGCCATTTACACCTCGACCGTTATAAAAATCCACCGAATACCAAGTCGATCCAGTGCACGCGTTTCGGACTTGCTACGTTGTCTAGCGTGGAAAAAAAAACATTAATTCGCGAAAATAAAATCCTCACTCAACGGAACATAATGGTTGTTTAATTAAGGCAATTGCCATCGATCGAAATCTCCGACGCTAGAGATAACAAATTATCGCTTTTTTTACCCGTTTAATTACCGAGCCTGCCAGAGAGCTGAAAAATAACATCGGCGAAACCGAAAAGTAGAAAGATTTAATGCCATTCTCAGCAACAACTATTAGACCGGTTCCGTTTTACTTCAAATGTAGGCTAAAATGCCTTCGTATAGCGGCGATATGTGTAGTTTATTTAATTTATAGAAGAAAAAAGAAGTACGAAGGAAAAAAAAAATGAAAACATTCAGACAACTATCAGTTATTATTTACGCTAGTTGATTTTACTTCACGAAGGCGAGAAGTGCAAGCTTGTACGTTCTTCTTAGTCGTGTAACGATCGTGAAAATATTCCTCGTGTTCGAGTTAACTTTAACGGAAGTCGTCGGTTTAGTAGTAATTCATTAAAGTGGACAATTTTTTGTTATTTTTCGACAAGTGCTTGGTGACAATATGGTGCGCGATTGATCGCAATTTCTTCCATTCGTGTTTTTAATTTAGCTTCTTAATTTCACAAGCAGGTACGTACACACGTTGAATTACGAACAAGCCTTTCGCCCAAAATACCCAAAATCTACAAAGAATATTCACCCTCGAGTGTATCGAATAATATCAACCCAACTTCAAAGACGCGGTCATCTCGAATAAATTTTCATATCAAAGTACACGCAAATAAACGTTGAAAAGCGGCCGTAAATGTAAATCGTAGTAATCTTGCCCGAAGAATCTCCACGAAATTAAATTACAAGGAAGCTCGGTCGCTTTTTCCAAAGCTTTTCAACTTTCAACGCAGTATTCGTCCGGCAAGAAAAATCCATCGATGTTCTAACCCGTTTTGACTTGTTTATTCAAAGTACATCTTTTGTGTATTACTTTCGCGAGCTATTCAAAACGTGGGCTAAAATTCCAAGAATTCGAAAAGTTTAGGGAGTTCTTTAAACGAAATATTTTTAAGAATATTACAACGAATTTCTCCTCTTCTTTTTTTAATTAGACATAAAATGCATTTTGTTTAGTTTTCGAAAATTCCAGCGATTTTAGTTCGTACATTAAATTCATCGCTGGAATTTAAAAATCAACGAATTTACCAATGTTGAAGTGATGGATTTATTTTGGTGGCAAAATCGCAATTTTAATTACTAAAATTGAGAAATTGTATTGAGGGGGGGGGGGAGAGAAAGGTTCACGTAAAACATTTTATTTAAAAAAATGAAATAAAAATGAAATAAAACAAGAATCAATTCTGATTTAAAAAATTAAAATATTTGAGCAATGAGATTAATAAATGCTGACGCCATCACATACCTTAGTAATGATTTTTGATCAAACAAGAGGGGGAAGGGGGGCGTGAAAAATAAGGAGCAAAAATTAAAGAAAAAAATTGGCTTTTTTTGTTCACTTTTACCATTTTTTTCACAATTTCTGGGTTACTTTTTTTGTAATTTTTACAATTTTCTACTTTTTCATAGTTTTTACCACTTCTTTACAATTTTTTAGCTACTTTTTGGTCATTTTTACCACTTTTTCTACAATTTTTTACTTTTTTGCAGTTTTTACCACTTTTTTACAATTCCTTGGCCACTTTTTTGCCATTTTTAACCACTTTTTTTCAGTATTTTTTTTACCATTTTTTAACAATTTTGAGCTCATTGGTACCAATTTTTAAATAGTTTTGTAATTTATTCACTACTTTTTAGTGATTTTTCAACTTCTTCTGACGATAACGTAAAATTATGATTTAAAATTTTTTCGTGAACTAAAAATTACTTTTTTTGATTTTTTCTGTTAAACCTGAATTTTCCTATTACCAATAAACCCCCCCTTCCCCAAATAACTCTTACGATACTTTGAATCGAAATTAGACTATTGGCGTTTCACAGCCTCAGAAAGCGATATTTTCGTTCTCAACATCACCTTCAACTCACTACACAGCACGATGAAATTAGCTTTTCCTCACTACGAAGTATTCAAATTACTTGTGGTTAAATTTTCATTCGAACCTACACACACATACACGACGGCGTAGCATCGAGCGGTACACAAATGCGTAACTATTACAAAATGGTTTAATCCCGTTAAGCGCACTCAACGAATTAAATATAGCGTGAAAACGCATTAACCATTTTTAATCTAAAAACACCGTTGACCGATGCTGAAAATTAACGGGAGAAAAAAATTCGCCGGTGAATTAACGTCGTTCGGGTTAAAATTTCATTTCCGATTGACTCGGCGAGTGATCATTGTGCGATATTGCAATGGCGTCTATTTTTTACCTTTGTTTATATATAGCTAGTGCACGTCGACGAGGTAAATTGTCCTCTATACTCTCTCTTCGGCTTTCTACTCGAGATCTCATTAAGCTGCACATGTCGATTGTAATTATTTTAATACCGGTTCAACATAAAAACCATATCGCGTGGTTGACGTAGAAACATCTTGTTAATTAAGCGGTTAGCCGAATTTTTTCACCTAAGAATTATTGAAACATTGCAAAAAGGATTTTTCCGCATAAATTACCCCTTCCATTGGCAATATACGTAATGGAATCGATTATAAAGTAGCCCTTTAATTTTCGTAGAAATATTCTAAAAATAAGAACGCAATTACGATCCTTTCCAAAAGAAAGGGATTAATTTAAAAAAAGGCTTTATTTAAGCATTAAATAACAGCTTATAGATGAACAGCTGTTCTTAACGATATTCAATTTACAATACTTGCAAAGTTTGATTACATTCTTCGCGTACAATGTACGTATTATAAGGCTGCGTTGAAATAAATTTCTGCTTTGAACTTTCCATCATACTAAAGTATACGCGTTCCGTATTCGAAATGTTTAATTAAAATACGCCATAAACACAGTATGTAATTTGCCACCGAGAATATATCCTTAAAGGTGACATCGTATTGAATTAGTAGAAATAAACATGGTACGATCCTTTTACTTGGTATTTCGCCAATGCGGGATTTTATTTTTTCATTTTTATGGTCGATGGTTTTCTTAAGAAATAATTATAATTTACTGAACACTGGTAATGATGTTTTGAAGTATTTTGGAAAGGTCAGTTAGAGTCGTTTGATTGATAAATTGGTATTCTTTGGATTTATTTTAAAAAAAAATTTGTAATTTTTTTCATTTTTTTTATTTATAGATTTTTTAATAATTTTCCAATATTTTAATCCAAAATTATAATTAAAAATGATAATTCTTGAACTAAAACACGGGAATGATGCGCGCGCATAGCATTGTTTGACGCGCCATTGGTGGCAGTCGCGTTTCAGTTCCGACAACACAAAGACGTGCGTCGCTGCGTAAAATTAACCTGGAGAATATTTTTCAGTTTCTAAATCTGAATTTAGGTTGTGTTTACAAAATGGCGATGACCCTTGATGAAAACACTTCTAATTCAAATTAAATTCATATTTGAACAAGGAAAAACATCACGTTATTCAAAATTCCTGACAAAAAATTCTAAAAATTCACCATTTTAAACAAAATTTTACCGAAAATAAGAAAATTTCGATTTCATATGCTATTCCACTTCAAAACAACAATTTAAAATAAAATTCACACATGCACGAATCTGCACTTCAATGCGAAGTCTAAAATTCAACTTCACCAGCAAAACCGAGCAATGACGAAATCTCCTTAAACGTGAAAATTAAACAACCTCTTCTTCCCAACCACCGGAAAACGCTTCAGAACCGCGTATTAATAATCAATCACATAGTTAAACACAATCGCAAATCCAAGTAGATACTAAATAACCTAAAGTAGTAAAACTACATCGATCACGCGCACATACGAGATTTTAATAGCAATACGTCGAATTAATTAAATGCATCGCGATTAACGCGGAATTACACGCAACATGGATCATTCCTACAGAGGGAAATTTCACCAACGAAGTAATTAACCGTCGCGTTCCAAAGAACAAGGTAGCCAAACCATAACAAATAAACCGAAAAGCAAATAGATCCCATCTAACAATATATTTTTCACTTTTTATACATTTTTTCCCTCCTGTTAACAGCGTGATTTACTTCCATAAATTACCACGCATCTTTATTCAATAATTCCGCGATAATTTAAATTTTTCATTTAAATATCACCAGTCACGAAATACACTTGACCCTTTAGGAGCATTTTACTTGAAAAATTCACCGTATTCATAGTTCATAAACTACCATAATGACTTTTTTCGAACCACATTACTACTAATTTTTTATTCTTACAGGAAAGCGTTTCTTAAGATACACCAAAATAGGGGGCGTTTATTCAGCAGGCGGTCAATTAATCGTACAAGAGAAACCAACCAGCAGAAGCCTCAAAAAGCGCACCGGATTATTCGGAGATCCTCGTTATGTGGTATCCAAAGGACAACCGGTACGAGGTCCCGCCCAACGGAGGCAGGCTGAAATTCGAGCCAGGTTCGCTAATTTAGCGTTTACGCAATTATCTACGAAATAGGTCAAATTCACGATACATCATCGCGTATATAGCAAACATAAACACTGGTTTAATGTTTAATAGTGTTTTTTTTTCTATACTCCACCTCGAAACGAATATCCGCGTTATGGGCTGTTAAAAGAAATCGTTGACTTTATTACTCCGCAGCAATAGCCAATTGCGATATGTATTTTCTTTCTATAACACATCCACGTAGACTTTTTATTACCAACTTACATTGTATGTTCTCAGTTGTTCGAATACTTCGTATTGCCGCAGTCAACGATAAAAAAATAATTTGAATTCTAACTATGTTAACTTCTTTAATGGGTTTTTGGGTTTTTTATATCTTCGATTTTTGGCCTTTTGTGTTTCGATAGAAAATAAGAAAGTTCCTTTTGAAATATCTTACATTGCAAATGCAAGTATTTATTTCAAAAAATTTCAATTTTCATGTTTTTTTCAAGATTTTTTGAAAAAATTTAACCAATATGCGTGTTTCCCCCTTCTGTCTCTAAATGAGATGACCTTGAAATATAAGTATGACCTTTTCGAATTTGAAAATTTTTGTATTGGATAAGATTATAAAAATGTCAAAATCAAAATAAAACTGAAATATCGGAATTAAAAAATCAAAAACAAAATATTGAAATCTAATAGAAAAATCCGAATATCAACATCGAAATCGAAATTAAGATATTGGAACTAGATATCGAATTCGAAGTGTGAAAATCGTAACATTAAAATCCAAAGAGAAACATCATAATCGAAATCAAAATATCGAAATCGAAGTGTGAAAATCGTAACATTAAAATACAAAGAGAAACATCATAATCGAAATCAAGATGTTGAAACTGAAAATTGAAATTTCAAAATCGAAATCGGACTATCAAAATAAAAACATCGAGATATCGAAATCGAAATACAGAGTGAAAATATCAAAATCGAAATGTCAAAACGAACGTACCAAAATGTCGCAATCAAAATCAATATTGAATAGAAATATCGCATCGAATTCGAATATCAAAATTTCAGAATCAAAATCAAAATATCAAAATCAAAATTAATATTGAATCGAAATGTCACATCGAAATCGAAATCAATATCCCTATCGAAATCGAATCATCAAATTGAAATATCGAAGTCAAATATTAAAATTTCAAAGTCGATATCAAAATATTGAATTGGAACTAAAGCAAACAATGAAATATCAAATCAAAATATCGAAATGAAAATTTCAAAATCAAAGTATTATACTCCAAGTACCAAAATCTAAATCGAAAACATCGAAATCAAGATAATAAAATCGAAATACCGAATTGAAATACTGAAATCAGAACGGAATAATACGAGTTAAAACCTTGAAATCAAACAATAAAATATTAAAATCGAAAAATCGAACAAATAAAATCAAACAATATCGAAATCGAAGTATTAAAACCTAATATTATTTTGTTAAACAAATTACAATTTAACCTTGAAATTATCAAAATCACAAAAATTTAAACCTAAGCTGACATCAAAAAAACCAGAACATCGAAAACGAAAAAAATACAGGAAAAGGAAACACGAAGTTAAATCTCTTTCGAGAGTTCAACGACAAGCATAAACTTTCTAAAAAGATAACATCCGAAAATTCGGCCCAAAAAGGCAGTTAAATAAAAAAAGACATTCCACTCTATTCGTCCTGATACTTTGAAAATTTATCGAAAATTTCTCTCACACTTTTTCCACACGAACACAAAAACTAGCCCCACATCTATGAAAAAACCCCATTAAACGGTCCCTTCGATCTCGTAAACGTCGCTAAACTCGGATTAATTTTTAATTTCAAAAACGAGCCTTTGATTAATGAAATTACACGTCCGGGAAGATCGTGCTAACGCGGCATTTTCATTATACGCCAAAACAACACGACATTTGAAGTCGACTTCTATTACAAAAATTAAGCGAAAAAAACTCACCTCGGATAAACGTGGAAAAATAAAAATAACACAGCAAACAAGAAAAAAACGATAACTACCTTACGAGTCCTAGGTCTTTGAAATTACGTCGGCGTTTTTATTCTATTTAAATACACAACATTGTAAAAATTTAATTAAATCTTGTCCTTTAACCTTAAAAACGAAATTTTTCAATTTATTATCCAACGCGGCGAAAAACGTAGTAATTCATTTTGAGCTGTACACAACGGAATATACACGTGAAATTTCAAACCAAACATTAAATTACAACACAATCGATGCTCCTTCGCTGGGTGCTTTTTGCCTCATAAAAATCCATTGTAATCGACGACGCGACGTCGTCTTCGATTTTCTCAACTTAAAAATTTTTCTTTTGAAAATCTTCCCCATTAAAAATAAAAAGCACGGAATGCAAAACTTACTCGTGTTTTGAGGTAAACTTGACCCGGAACTTGGAACTCTTTCGTTAACATCTGCAACATTTAAAAAAAAATTGGTTTTCTTAACTAACAAACCGCAAATAATTAAAAATAATATTTTTCTTAAAAACATCGCGTTTTCCGGTGTTTATACTTTATAAATTACGTGAAAAATTCCGCAATTTTTTTTACGCCTTAAAATTACCACTCTTCCGCTAATCGTTTTTTTTTGACAACTTCGTCGATATAAAAATTGGATAACGTTTTACGAGTTCGTGAAAATACCAACTCGACTAATTGGCAAAAACATTCAGCACTTTTCATCGATCACACGCTTAGATTACCGTTGAACGTGAAAGTACTAGATAACAAAGCTTTTAACATCTCCAATTTCGCTTTGCACATCGCGCACCGCGCGTCTTAGCGGTGATATTCCAACCGCGAACAAACCACGTTAATAAAATTGCCTATCTATTGTATTTAGGGCGCTTGAAAACGAGAAAAATATGCGAAAAATTAAACGTACTATGGAATTTTAAATTTATCGAATAAAAATTTCCATAAAAAACCAACCCCCTTTAACTTCCTCCAAACCCTCTTCAGGTTTCCTCTAACCCGAAGAAAAAACACATCTGTACGATAATTTGTCGTCATTCAAGTTCATTGAAATGAAAGATATTTTGCGTGATTTTTCCGCACAAAATTTCCCGAAATTTAACCATCTTCGAATTCCAAAAATATACATAGAAGTCATGGCGAATTAATTCCCGATTCGAATTCGTTAAAGGAATTATTCCAGTCGAAAATCCATCGAATTTAAACTCGCAAAAAATGCTTTTTCCAGGCAACGTTTAAGGTGTTTCCAACCGGAGTAATTTTTTCACTCAATTTCACGCAGATATTTTCAATTTGCAGATCATCGCGAAAACGTGATACCAATTTTTAAAGCATACAACGATATTACGAGGATAGCTTTTTTTACGTATAAATATAGACTTAAATTTCAATTCGATTCGAGAAATAAGCTTCAAAAAATAACGAAGCTGTCGCATTCCGCTTTGTTTTCTCCGAAGAATAACGACGGGTTTCATTTAAATATAAGCCTGTACTTTGAACCGAGTAGGTAGCCAACTGGGACCTACTTTTGAGCGAAAGTTATTGCAAGCGTTTCCAAAATTCCATCATATTTATTAAAAAACACGAAAAAAAGAAAATAGGAAGAGTGAACATAGAATAATACGTATTAAAGCAATCAAAAATAAATTCAATTTCGGAGAAATATTTTTTTCGTACTTGAAAATTACTTTTTTTTCCATTTTGAAAATTTATTTTTTTTGAATTGTAAAATAATGTTCTCTTGATTTTAAAATAATTATTTCCAAGTCCTTTGAAAGTTTTTAATGTCAGAAAAATTTCAGTATTTTTAAAAATGCCAAAAAAAAGTTCTAAAAAAAAATTAATTCCATTTTACAAGCAAATAGGAAATCACAGTTTCTCAAATTAAAAAAAAAATAATATGAAAAAAAATGATAATTCAGCATTATTTTAAAACCCACGAATTTGAAAGAGGAAGTATCGAAGCAACAAAAAATAATAAAAAAATACCCACAAAACAGAAATAATCACCTATTTAAAAAATTAATACTTGATTGATTTCTTTGAATAATCAAATAATTTTTGGAAAAATTCCGTAGACATTTTCTGTTTTGTTGATTCGAAAAAACGATAAAACTCTGGAAATATTTCACTTTTCCCTGGCTCAAGTTAATGATACAACATCACGATAAAAATGTTAATTTATGATCCAAGATAAAGCCAAATTTAAGCGAAATGCCCAAACTTCGGTGAAAATTCGATAACATATTTAAGTCTCACGTCCTTTTAAAACCTTTCCAAACACTCGACTCTCGAGTACATTGGATGAAAAAACTCTTTCCGAGTTTGAGAACTTCAAACCTAAACAAATATAAAAAACCCACTTCAAACGTAATTTAAAAATCTCCCTCGGAAAAAAAATTAATTACTTGGCGACACTGCTTCGTCTCGTGACGTATCCGCATCCATAATTCACTACAGTTTGACCAAACAAGCGTAAAAAATTACCGAATTAATAGGATAAATATTTACATTGGTGAAATACACCTTCCAGTTCTATAACGTTGAAAAATGCCGAATGTAATTAAAATGGAAAATTAATTTCGTAATCTGCCCGCACCCAAAGTAGAGACGACCGATAGCGAATAATTTTCTGTTGATTTTAAGGTGAGAAATTAGGTCAAAAAAATTAATTTAATGTAGTCGTCTTGGAAAAAGCAGGGTTCGCTAAAATACCCTTTTGCCACGTGATCGCCGTTGACGTCTTTTTTTCGTGAGTTTTGCGTCGTAATTTTCATTTTTCAAGGCGCGAAGGTGGTTTATTTTCCTATTCCTGGTGTGTTAATTAAAACGTATTAAGAGGGTGATTTCTTTTTAGTTAATGTGAATAATACGCTTGAAATTTTTATCATGATTGAAAATGAGAACCACTGGTAGATTTATATCCCTTTGAGAATTATGCGAATTGTTGTCTTGCAATAATAACGCAAAAGGGTTTACCATATTTTTCGTTTCGGATCTTCGCACATAAAGTAGCCTAATTGTTTCGTAAGTACTTCGACTGTAATCACGAGGTATTCGAGGGTACGGAATGGGATGTAATCACAAGATATGGAAAAAGACAATAATTTGAATTGGTTTCTGTAGCTCATGCACGAATACTTCTGAATAACTTCATTGTTTGTTTTTTTTTTCGGACACCATGTAAAGAGGCTAAGACTAGTTTTAATAGGTTTTTTTTTCAAGTTTATGGGCAAATAAGCAACATTTTTTATAAATTGCTTAAAATTACACAAAATTATCGAAATGTCAAAATTGTTTAATGTGGTTCAATATTTGGTCAAAATTGCTCAGAAATTGTGCAAAACGATAAATTTAATGAAAAATTTAGTTAAAATTGCGAAAAACTATCAAAAGTATGTTAAAATAATTTAAATTTGTTCAATATTTGCTAAAAATTGCAAAACTTGAAACAATTTAACATTTTTTACAATTTTGCTCAACTTTAAGCAATTCTACATAAATTATTTTAACAAAATTTTGATAGATTTCTGCAATTCTAATAAACTTTTTATTACTTTAATCGCTTTGCGAAAATATTGAAAAATTTTGAACAATTTTGAACAAATTTTGATCAATTCTAAATTATTTCAACAACATTTGGGTAGTTTTTTTGCAATTTTAACCCAATTCTTCATAAATTTAATCGTTTTGCAAAACTTTTGTGCAATTTCGAACAACTTTGAACAATTTTAACAATATTTTGACAATTTTGCGTTATTTTGAACAATTCTAAACCACTTTAACAACATTTTGGCAATTTTTATTAAATTTTTCATCAATTTAATCGTTTTGCAAAGTTGTTGTGCAATTTCGAGCTGATATTAATCAACTTAAATCAATTTTAACAACATTTGAATTGTTTTTATGCAACTTTGAGCAAATGATGAACAATTTTAACAACATTTTGACAATTTTGTGCAATTTCAAGCAAATTTTAATCAATTCTAAATTATTTTAACAACATTTTGATGGTTTTTCGCAATTTTAACCAAATTTTTCACTAGTCATAATTTCGATAAAATTTGTTGACAGTTCTGGTAGAATGGACACCACATGACGAAACTGACCTTAATCGAAGCACGGTTCGACATATTGAACGAAGATAGCAATATCTACAAAAAAAATTTTCATTCGAACCCTTCCACGTTTAATGTTCCAGTTTCACAATGCCTCCAACAAGGTGCATTTATCTATTCCCCAATGTAGGAAAACCTCCCAGCAGTCTTCGGGAGTCCATAATTAAACGACACCCTCAATACTCGATACCTCGTTGCACATCTGTTACGCATACACGCTTAATAATGCAAATGTATCTGCACAAGAGCATACCTAAGCGAATTACACGTCAAAAGCAAAGCATACGTGTAGCGCACCACATAATATTCCGGATCGATACAGAAGCCAAGATTCGCCTCCATAGAAAAATACAATTCACACGATAGCGCTAATTCCACGCGAACGATAAATTAACACCGGGTAAATTTCGCCAGCCATCCGGCGCCAATGCAATTCGCATCCCTGGCGTCTATGCACCGGGGCAAGCACCGCGGCCAATTTTTTCACTTCTCTCGTGCAACGTATCCTCCAGAGATTCAGTTAGTCAAAAAAATAAAACGGTAATCCAGAACATTTGGGTCTCCTTAGTGTATAATTAAAAAATACACACGAATACTCGAATGAATTTCCTTTGGTAATAACGCCGTCTGTTGACCACCCACTGTATAATATCGCCAAGACGCTCTTGGTGGACTTGTGCTATACGTATCGAATACGTAATCGTAACGCGAAATAACATGGCATCGAAAATCCTAAGAAATGGGCTAGCGTGAAAAATACTCGAGCAATGGAACACCCATGCAGAACATATACTAAATGACTCGTAAAATTATAACAAATGTTAAAAACTCGCCACGTTCGTATAAAAAGGTTACCCGGAGTTTTTTTATATCATTACAAAGTGCGAAAAGCTCCTATCGACGTTTCGTGACATACGTAAAAGTCTAACAATACACGCCAATCGCAAATTAATGCAGTTTTTCTCGCGTGTTGGTAAATTAATTAGTAAAAAAATTTGATCGACATAACCGAGCGCGCGCACTATACAAATAGGTCAAGACAAACGAAATAAGGAAGTAGTATTTTCTATAATGCCCCAAAAAAGGCCGACTTTTAAATTATATTCATAAAAATGAAGCTCGTTTCGACGCCTTTTCCAGCAACAAGGCACACATCACGCTTCAATTCATCTCATCTACAGCGACAAAATAAAATTTCAATTTTACGCCCAATCTACGACTCCTCGGATTTTCAAACGTTGCCCATCGACTTTACACCGCGTTCTACTTCGATATTTCCTACTTTATTAGCGTGAATATTCCCAACGGGAAATATATGACAGTTTATTAGCCCTGTAAACGTTTTCGCCCACGTTGGTATTTCTTTGATAATGAGAATTTTCTTCTTTTTTTGCACACAATCGCAGCAGCGTCAACGCCTGCTCGAGTCTGGCGATATAAGCGCCTCGAATATACGAGCGCATTCGAGGCATTCGCGTGTATACGAATTTTTTTACTCCTTTTAGCGAATATAGCGAGATTAATTTATTTTTACGATGTGTCTTTTTCGCATTTTAAATGTAATTTACTTGAGAGCATGAAGTTTAGTTTTGCGGGTGTTTTTACTTATGTGAGTTGTTCGAGTTGAGAGAATTTTGAAAATTTTTCAATTTTGAAACACGTGAAGTAGTTTTATGGATTTTTTTTAGAACTTGATTTAGGTTGAATGTGAAAAAGTATATCGAAATAGAAATATCAAAGTGGAGTAATAGAAACTAAAATATGGAAATTTGAAAAATACCGAAATACAAGTGAAAGAATCGACATCAAAATGAAATCAAAGTAAACGTAAAAATCACAAATAATTTGAAATATTAAAATACCAAAATTAAGAGAACAAAATTCAAAATAAAAAATCAAAATTGAAATATTAAAATCGAAACATCAAAATTAAAATATCGAAATCGAGATATTCAAATTTAAATTATTAAAACTGAAGTTGAAGTATCAAAATCAAATTATCGAAATCAAAAAATCATTATCCAACATAAAATGGAAATATCGAAATCGAAACAATAAAATCGAAATATCGATAACATCGAATCAAAATCAAAATATCGATATCAAAATACCATAATTAAAATATCGATATCAAATTATCGAACATGAATTTGGAACATCGATATCGAAAGAATAAAATCGAAATATTAATAACGTTGAATTCAAAATCAAAACATCGATATCAAAAACGATAATCGAAATATCGATATCAAATTATCAAACAAAATGGAAATATCGAATCGACACAACAAAATAAAATATCAACAATATCGATATCAAAAACCATATTTGAAAAATCGATAACATCGAATCAAAATCAAAATATCGATATCAAAATACCATAATTGAAATATCGATATTAAATTATCGAACGTAAATTGGGAACATCGAAATCAAAATACACTAACGCGAAAATATCAAAACAACTAAACAAAAAATGAAAATCCAAAACTCAAAATCGAACAAATATCGATGTATCAAAGTCGAAAAATTAAAATCAACATCAAAATACCAAAATTACGACATCGAAATATCGAAATAGAAACCAAAATGAACTCTCTTCAAAATCCATCTCCTTATCACTTCGATTCATCCTTTTCTCTTCAACATTAAGCACCATTTCTTCCTCCTCTACGTTTATTCCCAAAAGTTGACTCAACAATTCCAAGCAAAAAACCTCCAAGATCTCATGAAAAACGTCACCTAAACTTAAGCCTTTGGCTCAACCCAAGGGGACATTAATCCCCTAAAAAATGACTCCACTTGTATACTTCCGCACGACAAACACGTTGAAAATACCTTTTAGGCATGTCGCGTTTAATAAAAACATCCGTCGAGTCACCATCGCAATCTCTCATCTTTTTCGTCGCGTAAAAGTTCTCGACTTCATTAAAAAACAAAGCTCGACTTTATTAACGCGATAAATAACACCGGTAAATGCGATAGTGAGTGAAAACAATACGCATCTCGGAGCACACGCGGGTTAAAAGAAGCGACACGGAAAAACACGTCGACAAAATTCATACACAGGAACGACCATGAACCACAATAACGATTTCTAGTCTTTCATTACACACGAATCGAGTATTTGCATAAAATACGCTAGAAAATTTATATACGCGATGACCTTGAATAAATGGAAAATCGTTTTTCCTCTTCGATTTCGCCTCTTTTCATCACTCCCCTTAAAAAAATAAATAAGAACTGCACTCGATGTGTTTAAAATCGTCAATCCATTTTCGACACTATCGAAGCTTCGGTGTTAATTACTGAAAAATCGAATGAAAAGTTCGCCTTTTGCTTCGGGGAATTTATATCATATGGTCGCCTTTTATTCTCCATTTACAGGCGAGAATTCTCTGGTATTCCATTATTTTATAGCTTTCTATCCGACGCTAATCCCAAAGCTTGTCCGTATAACGCGACGTTCTATCAAATGTCAACTCTGAGTCGGTTTTCTTTCGGCTAACAAAACTGAATCGCCTGGGAATCGACACCACAGCCGTCGTTACTTCCGAGAACCATTTTATAGGCCGCAAAATCGAGTTGAAAAAATTAATAAAATAGTATCGCCGAGTAATAATTAATGAGATGGTTGCCCTAACCACTGTACTATTCCCTTTTAACTACGTATTTTTGGAAATTCAACCTCAGATTTTTATTTCTTTCACGTCGACATCAATCAACAGGGGGTTAACGTGTTTTTTCCACGATAATAAAAGGAAATCTCCCTAATTGATTGGCGCCGTTCGAACTATCGGAGAAGTTACTCAATATGTTGGCTTGTGAATGAAATACTGAGAGTTAAATATTTCATCTAATTACCCGAAAGAAGTTATTTCGAATTGAAGAATGCAAAGGCTGAAGCTGGAAGAAAGCAAAACTTAATACAAGGGATATCTTCAGAAAAATTCTTCTCTTTGATTACCCCTCCCCTCTCCAAAACTTTCTTCAAGACGGTAAAGCAGTAATCAAATAAATTGAAAAAAAATGGACTTGCACGCAAGCTGATGCTTTATGGTATAAAACGAATACTTAGCTGATTCAATTTCACTTCAGGAAAATAAGTTTTCGATTTTCCAAATCGCTTTAGATAAGGAGAAATCGGACAAAAACAATCTGAAAAAATTTTATTGCATTTATTTAGGGTATTTTCACCCATTAACCAATTTTCATTTCATTTAATACGAAAACTCCAGAAATAAGTAAATTAGTCGATTTAATGGTAGTAAAAATCCAAAAACACGCAAATTTTTCAAAATTTCCAAAGAACATTGATTTTTCAAAATTACTTTTAGTGCACGATAAAATATGAAAAGCAATCAATTAAAAGCAGTTTTTTTTTCAATTTCAAAATGATAAATTCGCCAAAATCTTGATAAATTTTTTTTTTCAAAAATATCAGAAAACATTATTACAATTTTTTGGCATATTATTCCACATAACATAAAACATAATGACTGAGACTTTTTTCAGAATATTTTTTCTGCGATTTTAAGGTTTTAAATGACTATTTTTGAGCCTCCATGAGTGGTACTGGTAACCCTACCATAAGAAAATTACCTGAAATTAACCTTCGAGAGTGGAGTAAAATGAACAAAAATTTAAATCATTGGATATGATGTATCTGGAGCTATCCATTCTCGGAATTTTCAAACTTCCACCATCTTGAAAAATTTCAAAACGTCATAAATTGAGATAAAAATATCTCAAGGATCTTTGCTTTGCGCCGTTCTGACGTTTGATGACCTCCACATACAAAAAATCGACGATTCCATCATCCAACTTCACGCTCATTTGACATGGAATGACTCAAATGAAATAAACTCGAAATTAGTTTCAAATTTTAAAAACTCACTATTCTGCAAATACTTTCCTGCCCATCTCACCCAAATCTTCAATTTTTTCACACAACCACGCTCATTCTTCCTGGTAAAAATAACCTCAAAAAATCAATACCACAAAAAATCACCTCACAAATTACACGCACTTTTCCAAGACATTAAATCACGACTAGCTCGTGTTCTCGACAGATAAAAACGTTCGAAGAAACGGACAAACCAAAAGCTCATGACGATGCAAAAAGCATCAATTACGGTCGAGTGAAGACAACGCGACGAATTTCCCGCCACAGACACCAAACGCCGACGACGATTGAAAGCGAACGTGGAAATACGTTTACTTTAACTTGACCTTCTGAAGGTACGCGATCGTTAGACCATGAATATAAAGGTCACATACGAAAAGCTATTCGTCCAGTTGGTATATTTAACTGAAGAAGAAAATAAATAACCACTTTAAAGGTGTAATTATGTAAAAAAAACTCAACAATACCGTACTTACTCGTTTTCTAGCATCTTACGAGTAACATGAAAAAATACATACACACTACACCAGAACTTCTTCGACTCCCATAAGCTACAAAACAATATTGTTTTCCGCCTGCTCGATTATCAGATAAAAAATCATATTTAGTCGAAATTCGTGCAAATTAATCGCACGCCCGTGCAATTAAAATTTATTGTTTTTTCTCTCCTAACGTGCTGACGTAGCTATAACAATTCAGTTAATTTTACCCTTTAACCGTCTATTTTGGTTTTATGCTGAGACGATAAAAAAATATCGTATTTTTTAGGGCAAATCGGCCAAAAGATGACGCAGTTAAACTTCGGGTATTTTTAAACATCGACTAGTGATAAAGTCGCTAGTAATATTTGACCGGAGAGAAGACAATAGAGAATTTCAAAAATATTTTTATAGTCATTTTTTACGAACGTTCAATTCAGCGCGGTTTCGAAAATGCGCATACATCGCAGTTCACTTCCGCGAAGTATCTGTGGCGATAAAGGCTACGAAGTATACGAATCCGGTTTTAACGCAATGTAATAAAACTGTTCCTCGTTGGGAACTTTTCAGCGTAAAAATTAGCATCTGCAGGACACCCCACCGATCAAAGTTCCACTTCGGTGATCACCACATCCCTAAAATCTCTCCGGTGAACGCGGTTGAAGGACATAGGCGTGCACGCCGCTGGCACACCGTGTAAAACACGCGTTACGGGCATATTCGTTCGATTCGAACGCGATTCTCATTCGAGAATCGTGTTTTTACCTAACTCCGGTCGCCAGATGCGTCTAATGCAAATATGTAAATCCACCACGTACATCATATTTCCTAATAATTCACTTTTCGTATACTGCATCATACGCGAGCGAATAATATGATGTAATTTATCTTCTTTTTTCGGAAACGAGAAAATAAGGTGTTTCGTTGACTTCGTATAAATAAAACTATTTCTAAATCCTTCATTCTTATCTGCAATAATAGAACCACATAATAAAATTTCACCCAACGGATTCAAACACAAGGGGAAGTACCCGTCAACGTGAACTTCACGTTGGGAATTTTTACACTAAATAAATCCTACGTACGAAACTTTTTTTACCATAAAAATTAATACAGCAGATGCGGTTTACCCTTAAACGAAAATGATAAACGATCCATGACAGGAGCTCTAAGGTACGCGATACCGAAGGCTAAGAAAATTTATACAATTTCAACCTCGTTTCAAAACGACTACAACGAAAAGTACTACATCTTTCCAAATAACTAAACACTCCCGTGTTTTAATTCACAATAGCCAGCTTTTTCCAGCTCGTGATTAAGCCAAAGCCTGCATCAGCCTGTTGATACGATGAATTTAACGCTTATTCAAGTTCAGACATGTAATTAAAAACCTCTAGCAAACTTTTTAGCTCAGGAATCAAAACAAGCTTTTAGTAAATTTCCACAAAGAAACGCAAAAAACGAAGTCGATTTACTCGAAAAAATACCCTCAAGGTGAAATTCATTTAAAATTAACCAAAAAGTCGAAAACGTACAACAAATTATTAAAAAAAAACTTGAGAAACATGAAAGAATAACACCGCTGTTCAAAAAATCAAATATTGACAATTTTTTTCAGAAATTCATGAAAAATACTGAAAAAAATCAATCAAATTTACCGTGATGAAAACGTTACTAAAATGAAATGTGACCGGAGGGTATACGAAAAAAAGCTTCAAAAATCAAATTTTCCAAATATTATACGAGTATCTACCATAAGTTGCTTATAAATTTCCTATTTTGTTCACCCCCGGGCAAGTTCTTTCAGTTTCAATTCTAAATAATAAAAAAAAAAATACAAAAATATGGTTGAATTACTTTTCGTACCTTCGAATATAAAAAGCACACTATCTTTAGTTTTCAGATAAATTTCAACCTGTTTTTCCAAATTCCACATCGTAAAATCATGTTTTATTTTTTTCATGGAGGAAGGTAGGAAGGGGAAAAAGAACCATTATTAACTAAGCACGATGATTCTAGGTATGTTCCATGTAAAATGAATAGAAATGCAACTTTTTAGGATATAACTGTTTCATTCATAAAAAGTGAAAGGGGGGAGAGTTGCATTCTTAAGATTGTCGAAAAAAAGCTAAAAAAAATTACAGCTTACGTTTTTAAATTATACTTTAAAAAATGGTATAGAAAAATTACTCAAAGCAACTGAAAAATTGCAAAAAAAATTTTCAAAAATAAAAGAAATTATATAATTTTAATGACGTCATCGGTTCATAGTAAATACTACTCGTATTTACATAAAATTAGAATTAGGAATTTTTTTGTCTCACTCAGCGTGAAATTTCATCACGCAAAAAAATTTCAATACTACCCCCTCTCCCTCTTCCAAAAAATTTACGCCAATGTTATTACTCAGGTTAGATATGTAAATTAAAAACTAAAAATCAACGCATGTTTCTCGCTTTGTACTCCCCCCCCCCATCATCCTACATTTTTTGCGTTAAAAAATTCCTCACAAAATAATACCAGCATTTAAAAATTTTGAGCACCTTTTATAGCAACAAATTCTTCTTTCTACGAAACATTTTACAAGAAATTGAGAAAAAAATAATACGAGGATATGTCTTTGAATAACTTATGCGCAAAACTTTCTCTACTACTGAACTAATAATTGAGTTTTTTCACATTGCGTGCATTTCAAGGTTTAGGATGAGTAGTTGGAGATGAAAAGGGATGAAAAAAAAGAACTATGGGCATTAGGAATCATTATTTTTTATTTCCCAAGATTAAAAATTTTTTTTGCCTTTTTTGGAAGTTCCTCATCATTAGAAAAACACTACGATAGAATCTCCTACACTTATCACTCCTTTTTTAAGTAAATACAAATCTCTCCCATACACTGAAAATATCTCCAAAAATCTTGAACCAGTTCACGAACAAATCAATTTAAAAAAATACTTTCAAATATTTAACGAAAAAAAAAACTACATTCATTCGCCAAAAAAACCCACATCACGCTCCAGCACTTCACAACAACATTGTGCGCTCATTTCACAGGGCAAAAGAACCACCGCCAATGAAACCGATTACAAAGCGGATTCGCCGATAAACGCCATCCGCGTACATAGATATGAACCAAATACATAATACACACGCCGGTACAAATGGTATAATTACTTCACCATGTAACAGGTATGGAAAGGTAGCTCGTTCGCGAACGACCTAATAACTCAGGTACGTATACAAACTTTATCATCGCGGTTGAAGGAAGCGGCGAGTCATTGTTAACGTTTATTTACATCATATGTGTACTTGAAATCGTTGGTGCCTCGTTAAAATCGAATTTTAATTACTGCCTCGAAAATACATAGAAATAGGTTGAATTTCGCGCGTGTACTTGTTCGTATTCGATTGATTTCGTGTTGGTTTTATGTGCGGTTGTGAAGTGCGAAGTGAAAATTTTTGGCAAATTTTTCAACGGAAAATAAAAATTTCATGTTTCGGGGTAATGTAATTTTTTATTTAATTTTTTGTCATTTTTTTCCTTCTTTTGTTTACGAGGAAAATTATCGAGGTAATTTTAAATAGTTTTTTAAGTCATTTTTCATTTTTAAGAAAACTTTTTTTGTCATTTTTTCATTATTTCTGACATTCCGAGTCTTTAATTTTTATGAAATATTTAAATATAACGACTCCCAACGACTCCGCACGATCACTCGATACGATTCGTGATTCAACTCATCCATATAAATTAAACCTCTATTCGCGTAAGTAAAACAAAAAAGCTCGAATGAGTTCGAAACACGGTAAAATGCGAAATTACCTTTTCGTCTCATTTACATAATTCATTTCTTTCGAAATTACACGATACGAAAAGTTAAAATTAGAAAATATTTTTTTTCCGCAAGGGAACGTCTCCGAAAGTCGTGATTCGACAATCGTCTGCGAAGTTTAATTTAAACGCTTTTTTTACTATTTCCTCCCTCATGCTTCCCGTCGTCAACTCAATAACCAACCAGTCATTTTTTAACCCCGACTTATGGTTTTTCTCGCTTCGTCCGGCTCCCAAACAAATCACCTGGTAAGCAACAGCTGTCATATGTACGCAACTTCCTTTGGAGGATGATTTTCGTAATATTTTAAATGTATTTTTATGTATTAAATGTGTAATTCGTGTTACGACGGAAATTTACCATGTTTTGAGTAAAAAATTACGAAATTTATCGTACGAGCCCGAACATCGACCTCGTCTTATCGTTCGTTGTCTCAAAATCCATATTTCCAAAACTCCAACTTTAAAAAGCTTTTGATGGCATTAACTACTCGTACATACGAAACAATATAACGTGCACGTGTATCAAACGATAAATTATCCTCGCAATGACGTCATTCATAAAGCGATTTTTCTTGTACTACTTAAGCATAGTCTTCCTATCGAACAATTCCACAGGTAGCGAAACCTTTCATATTGGCCAATCGGACATCCGCGCTATGCGAATTAAACACCGTCAAATATTTACGATAAATACGAGCACGTTTGTCGAATAAATCCGCGCTTTTTATCATAAACTTGATGGGTTTATGATGATAGAATTTACGACCATCGTAAAAACCCAACTCATCTCCGTAACATTTAAAATTTTACCTACGAAGGTGCATAAGGTCACGCGAATAGAACTGAAAATTTTTTCCTAGTCGTGCATACGCCATACGGAATACTAATTCGCGGTGTTCCTTTTCCTGTACGTGGACCGTACCGCGATGCGTTTCGCCAAAATACCGGAAACGCGGAGCACACAGGCGGACTGGTCTAATTTGATATCCTATGATGTGGCGAATCATGCGAAAACGGGAAACACACAGTGTTCCAGCCGCTGTATCCTTCAAGCGTGAAATTCACCAGCTTTTTCCTCCTTGGTGAAGGAAAAAACCAAGCACGATACACGTGTACACCACGAGCAGCTCAATTAAGCCAAACTGAAGTTTTCATTTATCGCGAAAATCATCTTAGTTTATTTTCAGCCACCTTATCACGTTGTAATTTTCAACACCGTCTTATCACTATTGTCGTTTAAACAAAAGGCGACCACGGTGTCAGCTTAAATACGCGCGTGTTATTTTCAAAACACCCCTTTCTTTTCACCAGATATTAAGCTTTTGCGTAATTTTTCCAGCTGAGAGAAACATACCTGTTGCGTGAGGCGGAAATGCGACCAGGCGACGGATACTTTTTATCAGTACCTTTCCTACCTTTACTCGAACAGTTTGTTTATATGCTTGAAATATTACCAAGGGATTGAATACGTAGGGCGGTGATGTTAACCGAAAGTTTTTTTTCCTCTGTTTAGATGATTTAGAGCCTCGTTAAAAGGATTTTAAAACGCCATAATGGGTTCTTGAATTTAAAAAACAACGGACCTTCGAAATAAATTTAATATATTCGCGGTTTTTAAAAATACACATTTGGAGTATCCTACGTTTGTCCTATAGAAATAGACTTGAATGCGAAATTAATGACTAGTTTATCTTTTACTCAACCAAGGCTACCGAACTTAAGAACACGTCCTTAAATTTTATCAAACGTTTATCATTGTAAGAAATTATTTTTAATGATAAAGTAAATTGGTTACTTGACCCGTGACCTCTTTGCTCTGCTGTTTTTAAAAGAATGAAAAAAAAGTAATTGACAAAATTTAAAATACGAGGGTTACGATAAAAATGGAATATAATTTGTGTGGTAAATAAATCACTTAAATAGAAAAAAAATGATAATTTTGAAATTCAAAGAAGCAAAATTTTATTTTAATTAAAAATTGTCAATTTTATGATATTTTGCAAAACGTCTATTTTTCTTACAATTTTGTAAATGAAATTTGAAAACATGTTTGTGACAATCAATTTGCAACCAATTAAAAATTTGAAAAAAAAAGAAATTTTTTCGGAAAGTTACTTGGCGTGTAAAATGGATCAATCGATTTTAATAGATCGAATTTGAAATTTTTAAATCAAAACACAAGCATTAAATGATTAAAATCGATATCAAAATATCTAAATTGAACAATAAAATCGAAATATCGAAATCAAAATATAAATGATGAAAAAATTTTCAACTTTTATCTTTCACGTAAAAATTTTAAATTACTTACTAGACTTAAAATTGGACATTATAAATTTTCTCACCAATATCTATTATCTAATCAAAATCGCCCTGTATGTCCAAACTGTAATTTTTTTATGACCGTTAATCATATTATTTTTGTTTGTCCTAAATTCACCTTTTGGCGTAATTTTTTCAAAATTAACAATAATGATCTTTTTTCAAAAAATTTTCAATAATTTTATGTATAATATTAACTTTGATAATCTAATTTAATTTTTAAATAACAATTTGCAATTTAAAAAAAAAATATTTTAAGTCACTTTATGTTATATAACCTTGTGACGTTAAATATCAAAAAAAAAATAAAATAAAATATAAACATCGAATAATCAAAATCGATATTGAAATATTAAAATCGAAATATTAAAACATCAAAATTAAGACATAAACATCAAAATATCGATATTGAAAAATTAAAATCGAAATACTGAAATCAAAATATCGATATCGAACTTAAATATGAAACTGGGAAAATCAACATTGAAAAACATCGAAATCGAAATATCGGTTTTAAATAGTACAAATCGAAAAATCATGATAATTTTAGAATTGAAATATATCGAAATCCCATTTTTCGAAATCGCCCTTCTCATTTTTTTTCGTGTATTTTTGACATCCAACAAAAAAATAATTTTACTCAAAAGATTTTTGCAAATTTTTGAGTAAATAAAACTCAAAACCCGTAAATCTTAGCTTTTTAATTCACTATATAATTAGAACTCCAAGTGGAAACATGTGAGACGAAAAAACAAAAAAATCCAGACATTTCGTCACATTCATCTCAACTAAGATCCAGACGAGAAATCTTTCCAACCAAATGAACCATCAAGCACAGCCGACGAAAACAAGAGTGAATCCCGAAAAAAGTGAATCCGAGTACGAAACGATGACAAATGATTTCAATCGATACCGCCTCATTATGTCACGCTCGTTATCACATAAGTTGTCCTACTTGAAGCGGATAATTATAAACATCTCATTCTTACCGATCCCCGCTATTCGTTTGTATTGAAATTACTGTTAAACGAAGGTGTCACGTTCGGCCGTCAAATCTTTATATTTCTTTACTTATTCTTACAAGCCAAACACACGGCCCATAAATGAAAATTTCCAAGGTAATTGAATTAAAAGAAATTCGTTGATACTGAAAGAGGCAGCGAAAAGGCAAGGCTCCCTAAAGGCATAATACGTACTTTACAAAAAAAAAGCCCTTTTAGCGTTAAATTTCTAAAACCGTATGCTAGTTAGTTGGAATTTTACAAAGGCAACTTTTAATTTAGCCGCGAGCTTTTTACGTCGACGCAAGAATTTTTCCAAAGTTCATCGTACTCGTTTCGTAAATTCGTCTTCAATATACAATTTCAAAAGGTATCTTCTGACGAAGTTTTTCTTCCATTTGTAAAATATTTTTTTCATCGTTAAAAAAAATTACTCGTTATCGTAAATAGGTAAACATTGTAAATACCCAGTAATGGATGCGGAATATCGTAATGATATGGAAAAAATTGCCACTATTACTCCAAGGTTGAAACGAATATAAGGTGCTTATACGGCGGAAATTTTTCATTTTTTTAATTCCAACTCGATGAAAAAATAAACCGAAGATAAAGAAAATTACATCGTTGAAAATTGATTCAAGAAGACGAGTTCAAAAAAAAAATTTCGTTTATTCGGTATAATTTAGCGTTAACGATAATGAGCGTGTATTTGTTCGGTCACATACAAAAAATCGCGACTACGCAACTCTAAAAAAAAATTTCGTAGCTTTGGCGTTAATTATTCGATATGACGAATTTGCGAAACTACGTGTTGAGACGCGCGTCAACTCAACAATACGAAATAATTTAGCTATTTTGCTCACTCAGGTAAAAAAAAATTACCCTTAGATGGAAATACTCTGATGAGAGAAACGTTCAACAATCACGTATACGTGAACAATTCCCCAAACAATATTAATTTCAAAACAGACAGACTGTATTAATGAAATAACCAAAAGCGTTCATTTTACCTCAATCAATTAACAATAGCTCGTTTAATTTACATAATTTTCTTGTAAAATAACGAAAAAAATTACCATTGACCTTAAAATAACCTCTTAGGTAATTACAGAAAATGACATCACAAGAAACCATAGAAAAGAATAAAATTTGAAAAATAAACACAGGCGTTGCGTGCTGCCAATGCCCAAAAATTAATTCACTGGATCATTTTTTTTTACTCCGCTTTGTTTCAAGATGTGGTAACGTCTAAAAAATGGCATCTGCGATGAAAAATTTTCCAAACTGAATTCACTCGGCTGTAAATGATAAATTATTCGATGACAATTCCGAGTAATTTTTTATTTCAAAATTAAAGTTCACCATGAGATTTTGCGGACGTGTAAGTGCCATAAAGTTACACCAAGTATTAAAATAAACGTATAATTTTACGTTTTAAGTGAAACTTCTCAAATAACTGTAATTTTCAAAGTTTAGTAACTTCGAAGTCATATTCGGAATTACGTATATGTGATTTGTTCAAAGAACCGAGAATAGAAATTTTATTTCTTCACGTGAATTGTTTGACAGGAAGAAAAAAAGGTGATGTGAAGTTGAATTTTTGATATCCACAGAAAAATCTATTCTGTTCTCCTTTCTTTGGATTAATTACAAAGTATCTTGAAACTTATAAGCTACACAGAACTTTGGTTTCAACTTCCTCAAACTTTCCTAGAAAGATACCGCAGTCAAGTTCAAAATTATGAAATGGGAATTTCCTTTCTTTACTTTATGAAATGCCGCAAACCATATTTAAATTCAGTCAATTTATAAATTTCACGATTCAGGCCAAAATCAGCTTCATTAGGATGAAAACATGAAGTCAAAACTTTCGATTTAGCCAATTAAAAAATTCTTGGGTATTTCTGTGAAAATTTTTGAACCCAAATGAAGAAATTTTGAAGCATCTTTTCCAGCAATTAATGAGTTCCTTTTCTTCTGACGAATTTGAATATTCAAATTTTTAGAGAAGTCATTTTATACGACTCTTGAGGAAACCTAATAACGAACAAACAAATGCAATAAAAAAAAATAAATGCAAAATGAGCCAAAATACATTCAACGTGTACAGTAACTTTTGAGTATACAATGCTTTTGTGTTCATGTCCTGAAAAATTTACTGGCTAATGCCAAAACATGGATACGGAAGCAGGGCCGGTTTTAGGATTGTTTGTTGGGGGGGGGGTTTAGGTTCCATAAATTATGAGTAATTTTTTTTTTTTTAAGAAGAGATAACTAAAAGTGATGTTGTGTTTTAAAATAGGTAAAAATTGTGAGTGGAGCTTGACCTCTTGGGGGGGGGGGGGTTAACACCCAAACCCCCCCCTTAAAACCGGCCCTGTACGGAAGTTGAAGTCAAAAGAGATAATTGCCATAACATGTCACTCTTAACTATGGCACGTCACCATAACAATGACTTGTCATCACATCATGTCATTAAATATATTATCACAACATGGTACCATGACATGATAGCATGTTACTGATGACCATGACATGTGTCATCTATGACATGTTTGATGTTATGATGCCATGAAAAACTTGTATTCTTCGTTAAACATAAATGTTCAATGCATCGCATGTTTTAAGAGGGAAAAAATAATCATCTGACATGTCATTACATATGTCATCACCATGCCAATCATTATGACATATGCCCGTACATGTCATATGTACATCATACTTTACCATAACACTAATTTGTTATCATAACATATCAATTGTCATCACAACATGCCACCATGACTTTCTACTTCTTCACTACTTTCATTGGTTTTACTAAATTTTAGATACGTTTTCTCGTGATGCTTTTTCGGGACGATATTCGAATGTATGCGTCATTGACAAGACTTGAAAATGTCATCTCAACCAGTGTATTGTTTCTGTAAATATTTCAATTTTGGTATTTTGATTTCAACGAATAATTGTGAAATTTTCACATCGATATTAGAATTTTGAAAGTTGGGTATTTTCATTTCCGCATTTTGATATTTACGTTTTAATTTCTAATTTCTATTTCAATATTTTAAAATATAAAACCAACTTGATACATTTTTACTTGACGATTCCCAAAAAAAAAAAATTATATAGATTTTTCAATGAAATCCTTCACATCGAAAAAAACTAATACAAAAAACCGACCATTTTCGAATTAAACTCTTTTCAATACACTCTGAACATTTACATATAATTTAGAACGCTCGCAAACAAATAATTAATTTCGGCCTCGAACTGGCGACAATTTCTCGCTGAAAATTACTCCGAATAGAGAAAACTCGATGCATTGAAATGCTGATAAACGCAAATAAGAAACTAATCGAGTAAACACGATAAATAATTAATTTTACGAGACGATTCAGTAAGAAAATACATTTCGACATCTGCATCAGATAAACACACAAATTTGACAGCAATTCGAAGTTATTGGTAAAATCGATAAAAGCCTACATTTCCGACGATACACGCCCGGAATTCACCAAGTATCGACTTTGATTATTTCCACACGGGGTTGAATTTATATAATCAACGGTTACATTCGAATTAACAATAAAAGACATAACATTGACCCGATTCCCAATTACGTTTCTTTTTCAAACGGATCATCAAACTCTTCGACACCCACTTCTATTAACTTCTTAATTCACCGTGCGCGGAACCGAAAGAAACTAAGAAATCCTTCGTATTGGAAATCCGAGTCGTCTTAATCGTTTGTAAATGAAAGGAAAGCATGTCACAATTGCAAGGACACTCGGTGGCGATATCTCATCAACTAAATAACGCCATTTTATAATGGATGATTAGTTCCGAAACATTTTAAATATTTTTCCATTATTTCAAATTCATCGTGAAAACATTCCCAGGTCTTACACGTCATCGATAATTAAATCATTAAGATACTGATCTTCTAAGGGGGGGATGACTCAAAAGTCGAGTTCTCATTTAAACTTCCCTCATACGTCTTCATTAAAAAGTCGAAAACCTGGGAAATTATCAAATACACATCAATCAAGCTTCATCAAGGAGAAAAAATTTCGCAGGAGTGTAGACGCCTTTGACGCGACGTTGGAAAAAAAATCGATTATTCGCGAGACAAACCAAGTCGTTTCTTCTCGCTGGATGTTCATTTGCAGCAAGCAGAAAAAACACTTTCAAAGACGAAATTACCTACAAGCTATGAAAACTTATTGCCACAGCACGAATTCCCGTTACACTTCGGTGTTTTATTTTCGACGGTGGCACATGTAGATGATACTTAAACGATATTCCACCGTATAATATCGTGTAATGTATTTCGTGAGTTATGCAACAACCCCGCCAACATATGAATACACCAATCGTTAAAAAAGTCCTCACACGGTTAACGGGCCACTTTTGCTTTCGTAAAAAAAAAAATGCAATATACAGGTTGCCGATGCCGAAGCGAGTTCAGTGTCATTTCTTATAATTTCGTAACTACGTAACATTTATCACATTCTTGAACCAGCATCCAATCGAAGTCTGCTGATTGATTCGTGTATCTTTTCATATCATATTCCAGAATAATTATAGTCGTTTCATGCACTCGTGAAATTTACAACGCCACATATTCCAATGTGAAAGACTTACGTTCCGTTGATGCAAATTGCTTTAGTAAATATTCCAAATATGTTTGTTTTTTCTACTGGGGGGTTTTTTCCTCGACGACAGTGTCGCGTAAAAGTTTAATGTATTGTCTTCTAATATGCCAGAGAATTATTTTCTGTCATTAAACATAAATCATTAGCGTTTCAAGGAGGGTCACCGACTGTAATTTATCTTATTGACGTTAATATATGTTTTTTGAACAATAGAATACGAAAAAAATGGAAAATTTTTTCTTCCTTGATTTACTACATACTTTCGTATTAGTAACGTAGTTGAACAGTGTACGAACTATTTGGCAATTTACAATGTAGAAATTTCATCGAACATTGATTTAAAAAATTACTGAATAATTGGTGTAATTTATACTTCCAACAAAAAAAAATTTACGATAGTTGAAATTTACACAAATTACTCGAAACATGTCAATTTTCTAAAGAACATAGTTTTTGGTGAATAAGCGCAATCATTAATGATTAATCATCTCCACTTGAAAATTTTAGTAACTTCACTTTATGACTGTTATATCAAAATTGTTCCTTTTTTCCCGTATTGCTGCACTCAACTCGCGACACTTTTTTAAACGAATTTACACGATTCCATCCTAATCCGTCACCGCTTATTAATCGATTACAAAATTGAACAAAAAATTACAAAATTACATCGAATGCTTGATGTCGTCTCGTTTTGAATTCGTTCCGAATCGCGACGTGTGCAAAATATAAGAAAATCATACGGATTATAAATCACAAAGCGTTGAAAATCAATTTCATCAGAGAACCCAAGACAAGGAAAAAACTCGTATATTAAATTATGTTCATTTAAATTACTAATGCAAATCGTCGTGAAACGAACAAACACTCGTCAACAAAACAAATCGAATGATGTTTTTTAAATTGGAAAAATTCATTACATTTTATAGCAAACGAGGTTCAACAAAAATTCATCAAGATCCAAGAGCAAAATTCTAATTTCAGAGATAAAGTTACGAAAAATGAATTAAAAAGGGGGAAAACGGTAATTTGAAGAGACTACAGAACGATTTCATTGAAAATTTACATTAATTTGCACAATATTTAAAATAATTAATTGTCAACGAAAAAAACAAATCAGAAGTGGCATAAAAAACAAAACAAAATTGTGACTTGTATAATTAAAGCAACAGAAAAGAGTTCAAATTTTCGAAAAAAGTCATCAAAATTACAGAATTTGGTCACTAATGAGCAACTCATATTGCTTGAATATATTTTCGCGTTGGATTAAATTTAAATTTAAACTTCATTGAATTAATTTTTTTATTGATAAATTTTAATTTAAATTTATTTATGACAAAATTTGTCAAAATGACGTCACTCTTTGCTTCCCTCGATTTGTGTCAAGTTACGAAGAGTTTCAAATTATAACATCACGTTCTTGTCAGCACGTGTCACGCTTTGAACTGTCGGGACGTCATGTATATAAGCATAATACGCATAATTCGTAGTTAGTTCAGCTCACATTATTAAAACGTCATGTCATGCTATGTCATGCGTAATCGATCGTTAAATAGCGTTCAGCACGTTTTTATTTAAGAAGTTTCAATACGGTGCATCATAAATATGGCACGTTCTTTATGCGTCATGTATAATCAATCGTTACATGAAGTCAAGGTTTTGTTGTTACTATTAAAATATTTCACTATAAAAAGTTTCGACGCATCATGTTATAAAATAACACAATTTCGTTACGTCACATTTGACAAAGTCGCGTTTTGCGACATTACACATGAGTCACGCTTCAAGTAATGTCATAAAATAATACAATTTCAACACGTCACGTTTCACACAAATCATGTTACCACGGTCACGTCACGTTTAGAAATGTCGTGTCACGTCACGTTTAACAAAAACTGACCGAAAATGGTCACTAGACAACAAAAAATGATCGAAATGCCCATTTCCCATTCCACTTCTAAATCATAATTTAGAAGTATCTAAATCCATTTCCATCTAAAAACATCGATTACTTCGTAAAGTTTCTTCATTGAAAAATCTCCCAAACGAAAAAAATTACGCGATTTTCAACATTTGGCTTTTTTTGAAAATCCCATCAAAATTGGATCATTTCAACAAATCTACGTAATCCTGTCAACTTCCTTGATGAAAATACTCAACGAATTGGAAATAATCCCTTAGGCATAAAATTTCAACCCGATTCCCGAATAAAATCTCAAATAAATGTCAAAAGTAACCTACGTCGGCTACGTCTAGATCAATCTCATAAATAGCGTGCACGTGGCCACTTCAAAAGTACCCCCACATTTCCGCATTATTTTTACACGATAATTTACTCGTACGTAATTTATAAATAACACGCGAAAATTTTTCTTCATATTTGAATCGATTACGAAGAGAAAATATTTACGAAACGTGAAAATTTGCAAACGATGGAATTTTCATCACGTTATGTCACCATGAGTGAGACGATCAACGAAAAAGAGAAGGTATCGGTGACATAAAAAATAAAATAATCCGCTCGAAAATTACCCTTGAAAAAATATAAAAAATATTATCACATTACCACACGGCACACACAACGATCGATATAGTCGTCCACGTTCCATCGACAGAAACAAAACAACATACCTGCAATTAGAAAAAAAAATAAACATTTAATAATAAATACCACATAATTAGCATGACGATAAAACTATTTTCTACTCCTGACACGAACTTAGTTAATAAACAAATGTGATTTGTTCGCAGATCTCGTCCAATTCAAGATTGGAGTCTAGAAGAATCTACCGAAGAGAAAGACGACACGGTGAAATTAACTACAAATGAAAAAGCCGTTAACGCATGCAAAGGAACCCTAAACGGACCGATAGTACAGTGGAAAGCACGTAGAAGAGCTCAACTTATACCTCGAGCGAAATTACGAGCACCTCTACCAAATTATCAACGACTCCAGCTATCATTTTCCAGGTAAGTCGACGGTAAATTATTACATCTATGTTCCGCGCTTCGTTGACTTTTTTTTTTCCTAAATAAATTCTGTACGTTGTCTCGATCCCATAGTTACATTACCATCGCATTGCACAAACGTCGTATACGAGAAAGAATTGCAAATTTTTTTTATTAAAAAACTAAATACGAATAAGAGGAAAAATTGTGTAATTTTTTTTCTTTTTATACGAACCTAACCGTTATTACATTCACAGACGCTTTCGCGGTAACATACTCGTTGACTATATGAAAAATTAACTTTATAAAAGAACATATCTTCGTCACAAACATACACGACAAAGCTAACCGATAAGAAGAGTAAAAAATCTCCGTAAAAACCTCTCACAAAGCTAAAGTTCACAAGACGTAATTAGTTGGCTTTTTTTCCATCTCGATGAGCCGAGTAATAGGGTTAAAATTCGTTCGCCGACGCCAATATTTTTCCTAATCCGAGCCATAGATGCGGTCAATGTGAGGAAATTTCCTATGAAAAATTCTACTCGTCTAAAATATCACGAAACGTGAACAGCGTCGGAAATTTCCTTCGAAATCCCACGTCTTGAGTAAATTTCACGCAAATATTTTTTCGGCGCCCTTCGCTCTTCTCTAAGGCTTTGACCCCAACTGCCAAAAAATCCATACGCATTCACCCTCCACCGTTCACCGATCCTCGTTTGTTTATACATATTTAATAAACTTTCTACTAATTAATGTATTCTCTACACGTTTTTGCGCAAATAAGCCCAAAAACGGCGACAGAAAGCTTTATCATTGAATGCTTGGTATAACTGGCTAAACGACATCGCCGCGTACGATGAATTCGTTTGAAGAATTCCCAACTTATGTATTTTCTTGTCTAAGGGTATTTCAGAAATTTGAAAACGATTCGGAACATTTCGCTGCGCATCGAGGTTCGTTAAAACTTTCCGTTAATGAGAAATTACTCTCATGAAGTAATTTTCGAAGGGTCTTTTCGTACATCATTTCGACGCCGAAATACCGGAACTATACATCGATGGATACAAAAATCGAATAGCCATTTTAGTTCAAATTATAAAATTAATGAGAAATCAAACCCCGAATTATAAAGGCAATTTTGTTGGTAATTTCGACAAAAATTATTTCATCGGAAAAGGTTCTGTATATGTGGAGATAACCTTTATTATGTAATTAGCCCGAAAACCAAATTATAATTATAAGGGTTATTGTTTTGGACAAAAAAAGGGTGATTCTTGATTAACTATTTTAAAAATTGGAAATGAATGTTATTTGTTTGTTTTTGAACCTTTTTTTTTCAAAGGTATGAGAATATTTGTAAATATTTTATGATTATTTCAACTACCTCACCTCGTTGTTCCTCTACTTTCAACAGGGCAAAAAAATAACTGTAGATTAGTAATGGACGATTGTCAATCGATCAATCGATTATCTGAGTATTGTCGATTAATCGATTATTCGAGTATTGTCGATTAATCGATTATTCGAGTATTGTCGATTAATCAAAAGTAATCGATTGTTCCTTTTTTTCAATAATCGATTTTGCACAAAACTATGAACTAGTAACGAACGATTATTAATTGATTAATCGATAATTCGAATATTATCGATTAGTCAAAAGTAAAAAAAAAAATTGATTGTTCCTTTTTTTCAATAATCGATTTTGCATAATACTATTAGTAACGGACGATTATTAATCGATTAATCGATTATTCGAATGTTATCGATTAATCGAAAGTGATCGATTGTTCCATTTTCCCAATAATCGATTCGGCCAATCATGAAAAAATTCAATAAGGTTATTTTTAAAATACTCAAGTCACCAAAATTTATGAATTTTTGAAAATAAAGCAGGTATTACCTTTTCTGAGGAGACTTCAAAACTCCGTTGAAATTTTTTTTTAATTTAACAGATTCTATGTATATACCTAATTAATGCGTACAACAGATGAAAATATCAAGAATCGCACTTCACCAATTTGAAAATTCCAACAAATACACGTATTTTCAAAATCAACCATAAAAATCTCCTATAATTCACTTCCCTTGTGATACTTCGTCTCTGACACTTTAAATCTAAAATCAAATTTACTCAACTTGCACTCGGCAAAAGCACCAATTCCATTGTAGAAACGGCCAATTAGACGATTCAACGTGGAAAAAAATTTCTCAAAATTAGTCGACGCGATAAAAAGCAACACTCCTCTTGGAATTCTGCGAGAAAAAAAGCGAAAACAAGGAAATATCTCGCTCAACTCGCCTTCCAAACTACGTGAATCGAATCCCAGGAGTTTGTCGAAGTTTACGCGAACACTATCGGAAATGCCCGTCTCTAATTCGCTCCCAAACAACGTAAAACCCTCGTTAAAAGTTTCAACGTTGAGAATTTTCAATTTTCTAATGTATATCTCGAATAGCAAATGCACAAATTCCGGTGTTTTTGTCACTTAAGCTTATATTTTCGAGGCTATTCGAGTATTATGTACATGAATTGCTTCGTAACATTTCATACTAAACAAGATATTTTAATATATTAACGAGAATGCTTTTTAACTCTATTTACTTCTCTGTTTTCTACTAAACCCTCAAGTTCGTTAAATAATGTATTTGATCAATTTGCAATTAAAAGCTTCAGGCGTATTACGCATATTACGTTCGGTATCCTTGACTGGAGCTATGTATAAGATACGAATTATGAAAATCAATTGTTATAACATTGTCCCCTTCGGGGTCTAATGATGAAAATGTATCAAGCCATATCGACAACGTTGTAACTTTCCTTCGAACGTATAACTTATCGGGAAACAATACCAGAACCCATTAGTGCCACCTTCACGGTCGTTCATTTTCTTCGCTATGGTTTTGTTTACGGCAAACGATACCGCTTTTTTTTCCTTATTACGAGTATACATAATGGATCTCTTCTCGGAAGTCCCATCTCATTTGGAATGAAAGAATTAAATACCGAATTTTCTGCCTAATGGACCCTAAAAGGGCAACATTTAAATTATTCAAATCGATTATCGGTCGTTTGAATGAACCAGCTGGGGTGTTCCTGGTCAGTGAGGCGACATAATTGAACTTTAATTGAAAATTTAGCATTTGACGATCTCATCTTTGTGGCTACCATATACTCGTACATTCCCAGTTGCTTCTTGCAAGGTCAACATGACGCGAACAGTTACTGCAAGTTTTCGTGATTTAATTGGAATAGATATAATCATTACAGAGTTTAAAAAAATAGGTTTTTGTTTATTTCGAATTATTAAACATTGCAACGGTGCTCAGGTATTAAGTCCCTTCTATAGGTCGCGCTTGAAGCAGCGACCCAGTGAGGCTTGTTTAAAGGTTTATGCTCCTGTGGCAGGTCGTACTATAAAGGGCAACTCAATGAGAGACTTTTCAGGATCTATGAATGGGGGTACCAAAAATCTTTGTTCGTAAACGAACGATACATCAATTTTATGCCTCAATTAAGGGGGAACAGGCAGATCGAAGAGGCGCTTAGATAGCGACACCCTTCAAAAATAAATATATCGAATAGATACATCGGAAGGCAATCTGTAATAGGTAAGATATAACTTATTCGTGAAATATGACAATCGAATATATCCAAAAAAGAATAGGTAAATACCATTGAGCTACCAGGGGCGACTTCTATTAGTTGGTTTTCACTTCAAGTAGCGTTCGCGACATACTTTACCTAAGAGTAGGAAAGTATATCGCGAACGCAACCTGTTGACTGGTTGCGCGCGCCGCCTGTGTTCAAACGTAAACGCGCATCCAGCAGTGTTGCCCTCTGACGAACGTCGTCTGTTCGCTCCTTCATCGTGTATTCGTTTAAGGTAATTTTACCTGTTACAACATATTTCTCACATTTCATTTTTTGATAGGGTTTGTTTAGGTACAGCGATAATATCACTCATTTCAAACAAATCTATAAAAAAATCGACTGCGCGATTTACTCTCGGATCAGATGTTGCAAACTTGACAAAAAATTTACCAGGATCTGATCTTGAAAGTTTTTGACGAATGTACTCAGTATTAAAAATTTTTTTTCAATACCAAACATCATTATAATTAATACCTGAACTACAAGTCTAATCTGAACATGAATTCTTATTCAGAAAAATATCCTTTTGAACAGATTTTCACATTATTTTCGTTTTTACTACTTTCGTCAAATTCGCCCAGATTAATCTTTCCGAAAGAAATAAAATTCACTGAGCGAAATTCTCTTATCAAATATCGCTATAATATCTTTACAACCTACGATTTCGTAACTCCTACGGTGGTATAAAGGTGTAAAAGCAACAAGATAAAAGCTCGTTGAATCTCATAACAATGGCACGCTTAAAGCGTAAAATTTATCTAACGAACAATTAAATCTCGACGCGTCGAGTACGCGACACGCTTTGAGCCTAGACAACGCGTTCATTCGAACAAAAATCATCGCTAATTAACACCAGACACCTCTATTATTTAATCACCGCCGAGTCATTCGTCGACAAGGCACGAGAAAACCCTATTTCATAACTCGATCGTTTTATTTTCGCAGCGAAAAAACCGAAGACGATGAACCAACGCGAACACGAAGCAAAAGCGAAAAAAGAAGGAAGCCAATAACGCCTATTTTCCAAATGGAACCGCAAATGATTCGAGTAAAAGAAGGTCTATCGCCGACTTCGCATTTACATTCGGAAAAAATACGAGTAAGTTGTTTCCTTAACGATGAAGAAAACTTTACGATTCATAGGGAAAAAAATCTAACGCAAATGTCACCGAGAAAAAATTTTCATGGGGAGGTCAATTCTACCCAACTTTGCGAAAAAACATCAATTTGAAATTATCTAACAATCGGCAAAGAAATCACGTAACAAGTTTGTCAAATTTCCATCGAAATATCTCGATACTTTCAAATTATAAATTAATAAAATTCCAATCGCGAAGCATCGACCGTATTTCTCCCGTTGGTTTTTAGAAACGACGAAAAATTCGTTCGTCTCGTGTATAAACAAGAAATGACAACATTACCGAGTTAGATTACTATAATAAATACGTAAATGCGCATATTTTATCAGAAAGTGGTATATTTACCATCTCCTCTGGCCCCTCTGTTCCGCCATATACGTTTATTTTTCCTTCCGTATCAACCGACATCGTGTACCATATTTGATATCAATTTACGATAATTTTTCTCTCGAAAAACGAATCTGATTAAGTTTCGTAGTATTTTACCAAAATAAATGATGAAATTTAATGGAAAAATTATTATATCTGCAAATGAACGAGTGAAAATTCGTTTTCAATTATTTCGATTTCGCGAAATAGAAAATTTTACATTCGATTTTCATTCAACTAGCTCGATAAATTGTCGATACAAAGTGAAAATACGAGTAATTTTCCGAAATATGCATTAATTTGGTCGCGAGGATTTTCGTCTTGTTTGTAATTTATTTTCATTATTTGAAAGAATACGTAGAACTTTAGTTAAAAGCATTCTGTGGAAAGAAAATTTCGATTCGAAATTCGCGACATAAATTTTTTCGAGGTTTCATGAAAGAAAAAGGTTGATTGGAAGAAAACTTTTGTTGCTTTTTCAACCTTGATTGGCTTCTGGTGAGATTAAACGAACAAAAGATTTTATAAATTAATTTAATCGTGAATCGAGTAATATTGTTAAAATAGCTTATAATCGATCAAAATTTGTTTAAAATTACTTAAAAATACGTAAACTTGTCAAAACGTTGCTGAAATTGATTGAAGTTGATTAATATTTGTTCAAAATTGCATTAAAAGTTGCACAAAACGATTACACTTAAGTATGGAAAAATTGGTTAAAACTGCAAAAAGTATCAAAATGTATTGATCAAAATTCGTTCAAAATTGCCTAAATTGCGCAAATTTGTCAAAATGTTGTTAAAATTGTTCAATATTTGCTTAAAATTGCATAAAAACTGTTAAAATGTTATTAAAATAGTTTAGAATTTATCAAAATTTGTTTGAAATTACTTAAAAATACTCAAAATTCTCAAAATGTTGTTAAAGTTGTTCAACATTGTTCAATATTTGCTTAAAATTGCACAAAAGTTATGCAAAACAATTAAATTAATTAAAAGCGTTGAATTCAATCATTTTGCACAACTTTTGTTCAATTTTAAGCAAATATTGAACAATTTTAGTAAGATTTTGAGAATTTTGTGTAATTTTATGCTATTTTAAACAATTCTAATTAGTTTTAAACTATTTAACAACATTTTTATAGTTTTTTGCAATTTTAATCAAATGTTTCATGAATTTAATCGTTTTAGGCAACTTCTGTGCAATTTAAAGGAAATATTGAACAATCTTAACAACATTTTGACAATTTTGTGTAATTTCAAATAATTTTATATCGATTTAAACAAAATTTTGACATTCTTAAAGAATTTTTAAACGAATTTTTCATCAAATTTGAGCTACTTGAGCAAATTTTATTCAATTTTAAGCAAGTATGTCGTGATTTAAGTGAATTTCCGAGGATGGGAGATGAGTTAAGCGAAGTTTTTGGAAAATAATAAATTGTTATTTATGATCTCAGATTTTGAGAGTTTTGAATTAGGCAAAACATATACAAGTAACATGAATGGCATATTGTTATTTTCCACAAAAAAAAATCCATGTTCTTCTTTACCAACTAATACCAACGTTTGATTCGCAGATTAGCGGAGACGCGGCCATTTTTGAGATCAAACGCGAAATACCATCGGACGGTACGAAATTCTCTAGTCGCTACGAGATTTACAACTCGACGACGAAACCATTTGGTAAATCCTACCGCGAACTCACGCTCAGCTCTTCGACCAGCGGGAGCAGTTGCGAAAGCCACACGAGCAGTCTGAGTAGCAGCGGCTTGAGCGAGACTACAACATACATAACATGCAGTTCGGAGATCGAACCGGTGCAAATGACCGGTTTCCAGTGCATCGACGAAACGCACGAGAAACACTTGGTTTCCATACTGAACGAGGAAAACTACAACCTTCACGAGGCTACAAATTACGACATACATTTTGAAAAATCCGTGCGCGATGTTCCGACGCAAAAGCGATACTCTTCGTTTTACGCCACCGGCCCTAGAAACGACGACGAGGAGAAGCCGATTATCAAAACGAACACGTGGTCGAGTCGTACCCACGAGCCATTAAAGTCGCCGAAGCTTTTAAAACAGATGATATCGAATTTCGAAGAACGAGTCTACGAGCCGCCAATAATCTCGACGAAGCATACGTACAAAGAGGACGAATACACCTACGAACCCGAACTCGACACTAATATCAACAAAACGGTGACTAGATGTCGTAGCATGATGAATTTAGAGTTAAAACAAGACATCAAAGAACCCCCAACACCATCACCTATCTCCAAAGCTACCTCAGAGTTGGATTTGCAAAAAGAAAGCAAAATCGAAGAGAAGAAACGGATTAGCAAAACCATCAGCGTCATGTTAGAAAAACGCCGCAAACCAGAACCAATCAAGCAAACCGTGAATCCTCAAATAAACCATAAATTAATAAACGACAACATCATCTTGATCGAATCATCAAACCCCGATCGCAGTTGCCGAGTTACCGGCGAATTACTGAAGAATTCGACCCAAAATAACTTCTCCGATTATCACCGAGCCGCCTGTACACTACCTCGAGCTGTCAAGTCGCATAGATCCCAACTCCAAAGGCACTTCTACTATCCTCAATATGTCGGCAAAGGCACCCGAGTCAAAGACGAAGAACTACCCGACCCGGATAAGGTAAAAAGTGCGCGAGAACTTTTCGAGCGCGTTTTGAAAATAAGCTCGCTCGAAAACGTCAACAAACCAGCACCGACTTCGCCCAAAATCATATACAGACCAACGCCCGAAATACGACAACCGGCGGATATCCAGATACGTCAAAAGTTACAAAAATGTCTCAGCGTAGATACTAGTCATCCAGAACCAACGTATAAATGGACGGACAATGGTAGCTTGTCTTCCGGAGTCGGCAGCGATATCAGCGCCGAGACCGATATCGAACTTAGTCCGAAAAGTAACAACAGCATCGATTGCAGCAGCAAAGAAGATATATTTACCAGCGACGAAGATCTCTCGAACCCAAAAGATGAAGAATTAGGTAAACCCATTTCTCCAGATGTACTACGAAACATCCGAGCTTTCGGTACCAGCGTCACGTACTACGGCGGTAAGGTCATAGCTACTAGCAAAGGCTACAGTCGAAGTCCGATGACTATGACCATTATGAACGAAATCAAAAAATCCTCTCCTGACTTTCACGCCACCAGGAAATTCCTATTCGATGATAAACACTTCGCGAAGTTCAAATTAATCAAAAGCAACAGCTGTGGGAGTGGTTTAGAACTATCTGCTACCGAAGACTACGGCAAAGAGTACGATAAAAAGGTAAACGGAACCGTTGAAGACACCAAACACGATATTAAACGTGAGACCGAACCAATAAAAGAAGAGGAGGAACCTCTCGAGAAATCACCAACGGCTAAAGATACAATTAACGCCATCGAGACCAAAAACGAACAACGTAAACAATTCTATAAAAATAACAAAACGTGTAATAAGCCAAATCTGGATATGGAATTTGAAGAGTTCGAGGTCATGGACGAGAAAAGCTGAACTTTTTAGGAGATTCTCCTTAGAACATCATTCGTGTCATTGGTTCTAAAACGAAAACTTAATTCGTAGATAAGATTACCTAAGTATTCATTTACGTATTACCTTCTTTTTTTTTCTAAGAAAATACTCGTAAATTTCCACTACTTTACATACGCATGTGTATTATCATTAAAGCACAAGTTGATATAGTTTGTACAAATAAAGTTATTGTTATATCAATTCTTCAACCTCTTCTGCAAAACCAGCACCCCACACTACTTGAAAAAATCCCCCTAAAACATGATTACAAAGCTTTTCAAAAAATACCATCGCATGCCAAACAATCATTGAACAACTTTGTCCTCCTTTTTTTACCAAACCATTGTTTCACATTACGAACGAGCACACCATAGGCAACGCATTTATAGTACACATAGATTACTCGAGCACTTAAATTGGACCATTAAAATACAGAAAATATATAAATTATACGACGTTATTACACCTAAAATCAAAGTCGCCTTAATTGGATCGGCTAAGCAGGTGAATAAGAAATTGCCTGTTGTAGGGCTGTGCCTCCTAAAACGATTCATTTAAACACGAATACTTTATGGTTTGTTTTTCCGCAATTTCCACCGGCATCGGTCAAAATCTCCCCTTTTGAAATATGCAAAGCATTAAATTCACCACATCGACAATACGCTTAAATTCTTCGACAAATATACACCGAATTAGTCGCGTGAGTCGGTCTATCTGTCAAGGAGCTCTTACATTAGGTAAAAGTCTTATCAGATAAGCTTTTACATGCTATAGGCCGCGAATATTGATCCGTAGACCTTTTATGTGACTTTTTTTCACCATACAATACCAGATAACATTTCCTTTTACCTCGTGAACGTCGCGAGAAATATAAAAATATGAGTTTTCGTAAACATATTTTTTCTATTTGGATAAAATTAGGTAACTATAGTCTAAAGATACTCTGAAGTCGTATAAGTTGCCTATCTTCGTTTTTCGTATTAAACGTCATGGAACTACGCTCGAGAAAGAATTTTTAAAATGAATTATTCATTTGAAATTCAACTGCCGCATACTGCATAGCGATTTAGGTAGGAGAAACAAAGTGTTTTGAAATTCAAAACAATGAGTTTTATATATGATAAATTAGAGGATAACGTGAAAACTTCGCTCACTTGAGACAAATTACAAAAAGATTTGCAACGTGATTCATGTCCAAAGTCAAAATTTTTGGAAGAATTCTCCTTCGAAGCTCGAATTATTCAATTCCTTGATATTTTCATCTTCGAGAAATAACAAGCTAATTAATAATGAAATTCGAAGTATCTGACATCTGGTGGCGTTGCAACAAAATGTTGAAAACGAGATACTTAAACTGTAATACATATGTGGGGAAATTGTAGTTTTTAATTTTTACTCGAAAATGGGAGGCGTTTAGAAAATTTTTCACCTCTCAAAATTTTAAGAAAATTTGATTTCCTATTTTTTGATATAAAAACAACTATATTTTCACCATTTTTACGGTTGTAAAGCTCGTTTTCTTCTCGCTGATTTTCAGACTTTTTCAATGTTTTGCAACTTCGCATTCAAATCATTTCAAGATTAAGCCAGAAACTTTCAGCTTTTGTAAATCTCGAATTTTCAGAATTTTTTCCTCTTTTCAACGATATAACAATGATACTAAAATGAATACCGACAAACTAACATAATCGTAAAATAATTAATAGCGAATATTTGAATGAAAATTCATCAACCAGTGTTGTTAAATCGTTAAAAAATTCAAGAAATTCTACAAACTCGAGACTTCCAAAAAATTCGAGTTTCTGACTTAAATTCGAGGTAATTTTAATGCAAAGTTGCAAAACGTTGAAAAAAGCTGAAAATCAGTGAGAAGAAATGAGCTTCACAACCTTAAAAATGGTCAAAACGTAATTGTTTTCATATCAAAAAATAGGAAATTAAATTTTCTTCAAATTATGAGACATGAAAAATTTTCTAAAAACCTTACATTTTCGAGTAAAAATTTAAAAACTAAAATTTCTCCACACATTACAGTTCAAGTATCCCGTTTTCAACATTTTTGTTGGAGCGCGCTCTACGTATCGTTTTATCGCCAATTGAAGAAAAATTGAACGTCGATTTCGATCAATTTTAAAAAAAACATCATGAAGTTCGTAATCAGAATATTGGACGATTTAAACTTTTGTAATGGAAGTATGACAAGAATTTATGACAAAATCCGCTGGACAGTTTGAAATGAGTCATCAAAAATTTCCTATCCACAAATGACCAATTTACAATACAATTCCACACGATGCTTCTCGAAATTTTTCAAAATTAATGAAAGTCGCCACAAAAAAATATAAATTGATAAAACAAATTAAAGAGACCTACGTATCGTTAAATCTATCTCAAAGCCTGCGATATTACTAAAAAAAATTAATCCATATTAAAACAATAGCAAGAAAGGTTTTTTTTTACAAATTATGAACATTTTTCAGCTTTTACCATCATAGAATTATCTGCGTGGTTATTCTTTAGTAGAAAAAAAATGAACATAAACTTGTCCTCATTTGCAATAGTATTATTTTATTTATTTTTCGGGCATTTTTTAACAAAGCGCTACAGAACGAAACTATACAAATTGAACACCAGGGAAACATTAAACCTTTTTCATTTTTTTTCCAATGACAAATTTGATCGTAGACAGTGATTTGGTGTACCTGTTTGCGTATTGTTTTTAAATTCGTGTCGTTGGACTTTTCACAAATGGAATAGTTCGACGCTTTAAAATGTCATTTACATTTCTGTTTCGCGTTTCCATCGGCGCCAACTTTTGTTTTTCTTTTCGATAACACAACTCATCGCTAAATAACTTCTCGTGAAAGTAATAAAAAAGGAGAAAATTTTCGCCTCTAACATCGGAATCAAAAATAACACGATGAAAATCTCGTTTTCCACGCTATTTTCACACTTTGTTAAATTCGTTTTTCTCGTGCAACCAGCACGTCTCAGCTCAGGCAAAGCATTGTAGAATGAAAAATGATTGAAACAAATTCCCGACATTATTCGAGCGCTGTTTTCGTTAACAAAACAACGCAACATTACAATTACGTGGTAATTGTCAAGTTCACTCAAATTTCTTCGGTTGTTTACTATACACAGTGTATTTTAAAACATCCGATAGCTAGTTTCTATTTTCGCGATTGCAAACAAAAACACGAATATATTGTATACAAAGATATAGGCTTCGTGTAGAATAAATTTAGGAAAAAACTCGCTCGCGAATGTTTACCCTTGTACTTGCGACACGCTTAGGATTTTAACAATGAAATCCACTGCTTAAGTAAAGCTCACGTATAAACTTTCATTATTACATCGAAGTTGGTTTAGTTGCCGCTGATGGAGCGTGTAGGTGTAGGCGTTTTCCATTTATACCCGACGTTGTCCATTAAGCAAACAGCTGCTTCGTATCGATGTTAAATTGAGTTTCCCGATTTCCTACATTATAAGGATACTTAAATTATGATATATGGTCCTCGGGGCGGGTTTAGTTCTTGGAAAAGAAAATACTATTCTGGTATGGTGCATTTTCAGACTAGACCGTGTTCTATTGTAATGAACTGTCTGAACGGTAATATTGCAATGATGTTTGTTAAATCATTCCCGTCATTGGTGTTAATTAAAACAGCAAGCATGTGGTATTTGCGCTTACACGCATTCGAGTTAATTTACAAATTGATCTATTATGCGGGCGATATTCGTTTGAATGGAATTTGCACACAAATATGCGATATTGTTGAGGTTATATGCTTCAAATACACGTTGATAGCTCTTTTATCCAGTAAAATTACACCGAAGTAAAGATATGCTCTTCGCTACAGTTACTTATGCAACCGATGTATTACACGTGTCGAATAAGTTGCCTATTAGTGAAAAATTGGGCGCCGCATCCCACTACAAATTTGTCTGCTTATTCGGCATTTTCAAGCATATCTCATTTGCTCGACTCCTTTTAATTTTACATGATCGGAAAATCACTACTTTCATCCCCCTTTCTGCGGTGGAAAACTGCGTTTTAATACTCATATTGGTAAAGTTGAGATGTGTAAACAAGTGCGGAAAACAGTCATTTTCCACCCCGGCAGAAAACTTACCATGTTTATAACCATATTAGAGTTGTCTACCGTGAAGCATAAAATTAGCATACCAATTCACATGAAAATTTCTGACCTTGATCAACAATTTTATAAATTTTTCCCTTGATTTATTAATTTTCTTCCCGTATAAATAAAATTAAAACAGTATACACAACAGAATTGGCAGAAACAAGATCAACTTGTATGATTCAAGTCACCCGGTTTCACCTCGCTGCTCAAATTTTGCTCTCATTAATCCTATACTTGTAACAAAGATCCTCCTGTTCTGATCCTCATTAATTTCTTCATCGCAGATCATCAGGGTGCTTCATTACCACAATATATGTCTCATAAATTAACCCTGAATCAGCATAATAGACTTATAGATACCTCTAACTCACTAAAAAATTCTCAGACATCGCACAATGGGCCTTCCAGACATCACGAATTCTCTGACCTTTGTAGAAAACACCAACTCTCAAACTTTCAACTATCAATAATAAATACCAGACTGAGAAAAAGTTCAAACTATCATTGCCTAACCGCAAAGAAAAAATGAATAAATTATACGACTCGTCACTCAACGCATTCAATATTCAATATCATCGTCTATATTGTCTATTTTGTTGACTTTAACGACGATCTTGAAATAGTACCTTCGAAATAAATGAAAAGCACAATACATACCTTGGCTTAAATGTCGTCTAGGTACAAAAGTTGACAAAACTCGGTACCTATCGTCATCATTGAAGCACCGAGAGTGATTTCTCGATCGACAGCAATGTAATTCTTTAACCTATAAAACAAACAAAAGTACTCGAATTAAAAACAAACCCACGATAAATCGAACTTCGATATAATAAAATTTTCATAAACTCCATCGAGAGGGTACATTACTAAGTATCTATCTGGCCATCGTAAAGTATTGTATACTCACACAACCTATCATTTTATTCCTTCACACAGTGTATGTCATCAGCAAAAATGTCAAGTTTTTATTGATCACCGCGGAAATTAAACGTATACGGCGCCGAAGGTTTATAAGCATTAAAAAAAAGACATCGCGTGAAACATCGAAAGCTCCGTCAACTTTATCATGACGTGAAAAAGTCATTACTAAACAATAACATTAGGATATGTGCTTTTTATTGCATTCGGCTATTCGCTAAGTACATATGAACAAGCATCTATGTACTTTCAAATCTGCACGATGATTAATAATGCTTGATCCGAGCATCATGTTCTTTTTTTTGACCCGTCATATATCATCGCGTTAAATTACGATATTCCGATTGAGGTCTTATGCTGTAGAACGTCCATGACACTTCATCCGAGGTTCAATTTACACTTTTTTTTCATCTCAATGACATTCAGAGATTTCCAATGAAAAATGACCACCAATAAAAGCAACTTCATGGGGTAGATTTTCGCGCAAAAATACTCGAGATGAAATTTGCGGCTATGACGTACTAACTCGATGTGAAATGAAACGAAAACGAGTAATATCTACAATGATCCCATTAGAAGGGATTTACATCCGGACATCGTTTCCAAACGGAAACCATATTTTAATTCATTTTAGTCCCGATGCTTAACAGTGATCATATTCTACGACAGAATTAATTATTCGTTTACTAAACACTTGATAAATCGAGCTTTTAAAACAGGGAAGTCTTCGCTGTCAATAATCTTTTGGAAAGCTTCAGCCTTAGAGTGTTAAACCATAGCCACACCAAATACACCATTCAAACAGCATTATTTGTTTAAAAGCGACGATAAATGGGGCAAAGATAGACTCTGTTGAAACATTTAAAGCGAGCCCCTCGAATACGCCATTTTATCTCACTTAATACCAAGCACGATAAAATTTTAAGTACCGGTGACAAAAACTCCGGTATTCTATTCAGATAGAAAATACACCTTTTTTTCTCATAAATACGCGCGAAAATTTTCTCCAAGTGTACTCGAACGGATTACTCGACGTGAACAGCGTATTTGCTCATTACAACGATTCAAATACCATACAAAAGTACTCGTCTGTGTTACAAGTACAGTCAACACTTGCGGCATCGTGAACGTAAATGAACTCATATACTAATTAACCTGCATTCGAATGCAAACAACGCAAATTCCAGATAATCGAATATCACACATTGAAAAGGAACCAACATTGAAGACACGAGTATATTCTTAGTATGGAGAACTCATTCGTGCACTAATTAAATTTTCCAACTTAGAAATGAAAAAATAAACGCTAATTGAGCAATAAATTAACGTAGAATAAATTACGTTTTATTGTGCATTATTAGATTCATGGTAATAACAAGGATAAACAGGGAAACGATTTTTCGTGTATTTCTCGACTTATACATATGAACACCTTTAGCTGAATTGATATAACTATCATATAGAGAATGACAAGGTTAACATCTTCGGCCGAATAAATTTTTACGTCGCCAATCTTCGCGCTGCAGAATTTAGAAATTACGTCATCAGTAAATCACACGCTTCAATTATTATGGTAATCATTACCGCCACCATCATTTCAAATACTACGAGCTGATACCACAGTGAACAGGAGCGTCTTCCAGGTTTTTGCTGCCCTCGCCCCAGTCACCTTTTGCTGCCCTCGAAAGCTTTTTGGCGCTCACCCCTGCCCAAAACTCTAGATCATAAATAACAATTTATCATAATTTTCCAAAAACTTCGCCGAACTCATCTTTCATTCTTGGAAATTTATTTAAATCACAATATATTTGTACTTAAATTTGGATAAAATTTGTATAAGTAGCACAAATTTGATAAAAAATCTTTTCAAAATTTTAAAATTTCGTTTAAATCTATACAAAGTTGCTTAAAATTACATAAAATTGTCAAAATGCTGTTAAAATAGTTTAAAATCAATCAAAACTTATGATAAATTGCTTAAAGTTGATAAAGTGTTGTAAAAATTGTTCAAAGTTTCTCAATATTCGCTAAAAATTGCACAAAAATTGTGCAAACGATTATACCAATGAAACATTTGCTTAAAATTGCCCAAAAATACCAAAATATTGCAAAAATTGTTTAGAATTGATCAAGAAATTTGTTTAAAATTACCCAAAATTGTTAAAAAGTAGTGGAAATTGCACAAACTTGATCAATATTTGCTGAAAATTTTATAAAAACTATTGAAATGTTAAAATTTATTAATTTTTGCTCAAAACTGCACTAAAGTTGTGCAAAACGACTAAATTGACGAAAAATTTAGTTGAAATAGCAAAAAAAACATCAAAATGTTGTTAAAATATTTTAGAATTGTTCAGTGTGTTTAAAATTGCTTAAAATAGTCAAAATTGTCAGTGTTATGCAATTTTACAACAGTATGACAATTTTGCGTAATTTTAAGCAATTTTAAACTATTTTAACAATATTTTAATAGTTTTTTGAAATTTGATCGTTTCGTACTACTTTTAAGCAATTCTGAACTGGGCAATTTCGCGTAATTTTAAGCAATTTTAAACAAATTTTCATTAATTTGATCTTAGGGCTACTTTGAGCAAATATTAATTAATTTCAATCAATTTTAATAATGTTTTAACGGTTTCTATGCAATTTTGAGAAAATATTGAATAATTTCAACAATATTTTGACAATTTTACGTAATTTTAAGTAATTTCAAACAAGTATTCCCTCTTTTAAAAAAACAATTACATTACGTACTTCAGTTTTGACATTTTAAGTAAAGACAAGGAAAGAAAAATACACAAGTTTTCCTTGTCGTTTTTCACGCCCTACAAATACACTTCTGCATAGGATTTTCCAGCTGAAACAACTACCTCCAGCGGAAAATAATACAAACATCTATAAATTTGTCCTCAGTAATTAAGCCAATTCAGGTTCCATTATTTAGTGACAATTTACATCCGAAATTCGCCAACCAAAGACGTATTTTTCCTTGTTCTGCGGATCATTAAAACGTAGAACGATGAAAAAAGCTGCTAAAAAAACAACCCTTACAAGTTGAAAACATTGCAAACCATATTAAAAAATACTCATCTCGTTGGAACCTGCATTGTGCAAAGTTTTTAAGTAGGTCAAAACAAAAGCTGGCTTTAAAGGTAATTGTGTCTTTGAAAATGTCTACCTTCCAAGATAACAGTAAAATTTCCCTTCTACACGTTTGGCAAGATGATTCGTAAATGGCTTCGTTTTACATTATGCTGAAAATTCACCATAGTACACATATACTTCTCAGTTCTCGGTGTACGACGCGTTACATGAATAATACATCGATATATAAACTTCATTTCATACTTGGTGTTGGAAAAACAAACGTTCATATTGGACCAAAGGTATACAGGGTATATACCTGTCGTATCGAAAACGCTTCGGGTAATCCCTCCGCATCATATCGTAACCCAGAAAATTAATCGTGATTGACGGTTCTCCGAGGGAAATGAAGATGGTTTTTTTTTGCTTCAGCTGTAATGAGAATTTATTTGCGTTGTGTTATTTCAAACGCGTCCTGAATCAATAGAGAAAAAGCTCATGCAGACGTTCCCGACTCGTGTGCGGTTTTTTTGCAACGCGAATGAAAATTTTCTCAAAAGGAACCCTTTTTGAATACACCAAACTTGTACACTCACGTATCAAAATTTTTCCATCGAAATGATACACTACAAAAGGCGAAAAGTTACTAGTAACCGCAAAGGTACATCACATGGTTTCCTTGTCTCGTGGCAAATTGAAAACTTTATTTTTACGAGTTTCCGCCAAATTGGACATTTGTCGGGCGCCAGTTATACGCGTCAATTTCCTATCGACAAATCAGGCCTTCGTTGAACGTTTGATGTATTCGTATTCAAATTACAAAAAAACATCTCGGAAACGACGACCTCGATTTATCACTTTGATGTTTACGATACGAATAAGGAAACTAGTGGACTCGCGACAACCGACCGAGACCAGACCTAAAATCAGCGCCGGTCGTTAATTCACTAAAAATCGATCCCTTCGGTTGAATTATTCACGAATAAAATTCACCTTCGTCTGTTCACATACCCGAACGGAATACCATTTACTCGAGTATATTTTCGTAATTAACGATTCCCACGTCAGTTGTTTGAGGCGAACCTACTGAATAACCAAGTTGAATTATACGTCTACAATTCTTCGTCGCCTGAATTCAATACGTTTTTGTAGCGAAAGTGCACATCATGTAAATGAATTTCGCATAATGTGCAAACCATCCGTTACTAAACATCCCCCAATTTTAATTGAATTTTTATCCTCGTTATAATCGCGTAAAAACACAAGCTTATTGTGACACCACGACGTGACATAGTTTTAACCGAAAACTAATTATCTTGTAAGTGCTGCCGAAATCTATGGATGACCGTTGCCATTCGAGTTTCCATATTCGACAAAACTGTTGCCATTTCATCGGCCCCATATTTCCAGCACATACCCATAACGCACGTGCTTGTAACCTGTATAACACTGATTACGAATGCTAATCTTGACCTAGCTACCCCTTTCGTCGTAATCGAGTTTTAACCAAATTAATATTATATTCCGAAGGGTTTTGGTTTATGTTTGTTTTAAAGATTTCCTTACAAGGTCTCGATTATCGAGTTAATATTAAAGGCGGTATTAGCTGTTTACCTTCCTCCGAGCTCGAATTTTAAACGTGTCGTTTGGGTATTTTGCGAAAATTCAAGCCTTATCGCCGATGGCCGTTTTCGCCGAAATCGCGAGTTTTCCAGGTGAATGAAGGATGAAATACAGGATCACTACTATTTCGTTACTCACATTTTTACAAAATTTTCAGAAACTTCTCGCCTCCCTCTCTCATTCAACGAGATCAAATTTTAGATTAGAAGGAATTTGAAAATCTGAATTAAAAAAAAACAAATTAAAAGACGTCAAATCAAAATTATAAAAGCATGAGGGGGGGTCCAACTTTTATGAAAGTTACACATCAAATCTTTCAATTTCTTCATTCAAAGTGTCTAACGGATGATTAATTTAATTTTCGACTTCGCATAAAAATTTTCAAAACTACGTCAAAAAAGAGAAAATGCCATAAACTATACAGAGAAATAGAAAATTCTAGAATTTTAAGAAGAAAAAAAAGAAAATTAAAAAAATTTTAAAACAGTAGGGGCAAAATTTCGAGGTTTCACTTATTAAATTGAGATTAAATTAAATGATACATTTGATTTTTTCGAATAATCGTAAAAATTTAAATACTCGTAAGAAACTTCTTGTAACGAGATTATCAACTATTAAAGAAGAAGGACTAAAGAAAATACAAATTCTGCATTTTCCCGAAATATCTTTTTCCCCCACTGAAACCACATTGAATTTAAATGAGTTTACTCGACTTGTAAAATTCGTTTACTTGATAAAACCTTCGTAATAAAAAGGGTTCGAATCAATTAATAAATCGGACAAGCGACTGAATAATTCCTGTCAAAAACAATCACGCTACTACAACGATTTGTAGTTCAGCTATAGATTCGAACAAAACGAAAACACTGGTCAGCTTTTTATGGAATATTTTAATGAAAAAGGCGTCACAGTAATCGAAAAGTATTTATTTTTATATTTATACAAAAACCTTTCAAAAATTGACAGTATTGTTTTAAGCGTTAAAACCACTAGAAAAACTTGTCAGAAATTTGATTAAAAGGATTTTATTTTCATGATTCGCCAATTTTTCAATGAACGTCGATGTTTTGTAAACCAAACATTCTTTAATGTTTACTCTAAAATACGTTTAAATCCAAATCATTCAATTTTCCACCATAAAATACTCGTAGGTAACAAAAGACACCGCTATTGTTAAATAATATTTCATCATGTAACACAATTCAATATGATTTCGAATTTCTCAACAAAAAAAATAAAAAACCACCAAACATACAAATACACATTATTCTGTACAAAAATACACGCATCGTCTATCAAATTTCTAATCCATTATTCTTCGTATAATAAAGAAAAAATACGATTTTTAATCTTCAATACGCAAAGGTATATTTTTCAACGATTCCAACGTTTTACAATCGAGTGCTATTTTTACCGCGTCGATAACATAATTTATGACTACAAAAGACCATTACGCCATAAAATGATATTATTTTCGTTAAAAATTGATTTCCATTAAATACGAATGATCGCTTAGGTTAACCTAAGTTATAAGAAAAACCTCACATGTTACGTGGATAACTTCACGAGTAGGTGTATTTTGAAGAAAAAATACGTGTCAAACGGGCACGATACCTTAGCACGACTTCATTTTTCATTCATTCGTCTAAACACGTTTTAACGCGCATTGCGAATTTTTTACAACCCTTCACAACGTCTAGGATTATAATCGGACGTATTAATTAAACAGCGTAGTGTGCGAAAATTTAACAAATGTTGGAATTTCGTTAAAAAAAGAAAACGCTAATTTTATCGTCGTCTGAATAAAAATAAACGTTTTACTCGACAACACTTCATTACCGTTCTAAGTGTCGCTGTTGTTGTATTACGTGACATCCGCTTCGACGATTTTCGTCGTTCGTTACGTCATCGTTGTACTACTAATACCGCCTTTACGTAGTAAAAGGTGTTTACCTTTTTTTTTGTTGCAAACTTGAGTGTTTTTTTTCTCGTTTATAATAAATGGAATTTTTCCGGAAAATAAGAGGGATTTTAAAGACGAATTCAGCGGATTTTTCAGGTAAATGAAATCTCGCAAAATTGTATCAAAGAGGGTGGTCTAGGGGTGAGAAGCCTTTTCAAAGAGAATTGTGGTATAGAGCAAAAAGACAGATTTTATTGATAAAAAAGAAATTATTTTTCCAAAATTTCTGCAAATCTATTAAGAAAGTACATACAACCAGGTTTTTTTGTGAGGGACGCGGAGGGCCGCAGTGCCTCCACAGGAAATATCGAAAATATCGAAAAATTGCCCAACAAAATTTAACAAAATGAAAGACTTTGCAAAAAAGTAAAAAAAAATCACAATTAGTAACGTTTACAAAAATTATTGGATTTTTTTACCCATCAAAATTCTGAAATTACATTATCGATAGGATCAACGGTTGATCAGATATTGGCGAAAAACCAATTCTGGAAGGAGCTAGAAATTAAAATTCAAAAATTCGTGAAAAATAGAATAATGAAATTCAGTAGCTGAAAACTTGGCTTTGAGGTTATTTTTAAACGATGAAAAAATAATTTCATCTCGATTTTTGGGGTGAGGAGAGGATACACAAAATTATGGAGTTACAATTTTTGAAAATTAGCGTCCCCCCCCCAAAAGAAGTGATCAAAAAAAGGCCTGCATACAACATTTAACTATTTAATAATCTAAAATAGAAGTATAACCCTCTTCCTACCCTTTCCTCCACTTTCACCCAAATCGTGAACATTTTCCATGAAAAAATCCCCGTTACATTCAAGGATAAAATAAATCAAATTGTTTGTCAATTAGTAAAAATAGAATTAAAATTCTATAAATTTTGACATCTTCAACTTTAATTGAAAATACCCATTTTTGAAATTCTCCCCTTTCTCAAGACACCAACCAAACCTGAAAACAACGTTTAAACAGACAAGGCAAAACTTAGCCTTTTCTTTCCAGCGAAGAAACTCCCAATAAAAATCTTAATCATCCAACATGGTAGAAAAAGCCCAAAAAATTCCACTCCATTTTATAACTCGCATCACGTACGCAATTACGTCAAAAATCGTGACCAAAAAGCTCCGTATTTACAAGGTGAACGAACCTACATAAAATCACGTGTAATTTCGTGTCACGTTAGTTTTTCATTTCATATTCAAAAACCACAATAAATACGCCGGCTTGATGAAATTACAAAACTCTGTCATCGGGTCACCTATTGATAAACGTGATCTTATCAATATTACAATTTCATAAATATAAAATTTCTCGTTGGGGAAAAATTTACCAATTTATAATTCAATAACCTTTGAAATATTCACGATACGAATTTTTCGCACTGAGTATCACGTGTTTTCAAAGGGGAGTTATTTAGGTGCTTTCTAGTAATTGTTTCATTTACACCGTATGCCTACACTTGGAAACTGCCAAAGTTCAAAGTTACTTATGATAATTATATCTTATCGAGTGAAACGAAATGAGAATATTCTTGCGCCCAATTTAATTACTACAATAGCTGCACTTATCACCAAATACGTCAAATGGACCAATACATAAACCAAAAATAAAACATTTATTTCAGGCTTAAGGAAATGAAATTTCTCGTCGAATTTTGATATTAACAAAAACCGCGATCTCAATCAATACGAAAAAGACATGTCCAAGGTACAAATCGACATCGCCGTAACCTCAAATGAGCACACAAAACAGAAGGAAAACTTTTATATAGAATGTAAACACACCAAAGAGAAAATGTCATCTCTGCGACAAAATAAATTACATTTCCCGCAATACCACCGAACACAGGGCGAATAAAAAATTTAAAATATCGATATAACAAACACGATTCAATACGTGGAAATTTTACGTAAAATGACCACTTCCGCAATAATATTCTCGAAACGGTTTATTCCGGGTTTGACCTTCCAATGAAACAACTTCGAATGTCAATTTTTCACTGACTCGTTTTTATTCCGAAAGGTAATAATTTTAGATTGAAAATACGTTAATTTTTTTCACGTTGTGGACAAAATATAGCCACGAGTTTGACGAAGAATTTATGTTCGTTGAAAATGTGCTTTCGGTTGTTCAATTAGAGTTAAAATGATTGTTTTTTGGATTCGAATAAATCGTTGAAAAATATTACTCCTACGATTAAACTTGAATTAAATTTATTTGGCGGAGTGCGGGGGCGTGTTATGGGTTTTTGTGCTCCCCTGAGCCCGGTCGTTTTTTGATGGCCAACCTCATCGAACCACAGATCATAGACAATGTTTTATCATTATTTTTCGAAAAACTTCGCTCAACTCATCTCCCATCCTTGGAAATTAATTTAATCCACAATACATTTAATAAAATTTCTACAAGTTGTTCAATTTTGACGATAAATTCCCTTTAAAATTCTTAAGAATTGTCCAAATATCGTTTAAAATGATTAAATCTGATTAAAATTAAACAAAATTGTCAAAATGTTGTAAAAATCGTTCAAACTTGTTCAGCATTTGTTCAAAATTGCACGAAAATAGTACAAAATGATTAGATTGACCAAAAATTTGGTTAAAATTGCAAAAAACCATAAAAATGTTAAAATGGTTTAAAATTAATCAAAATTTGTTTAAAACAGCATAAAATTACGCAAAATTGTCAAAATGTTGTTAAAATTGTGTAATTTTACGCAACTATTGAATAATTTTAACATTTTTACCATTTTGCTTATTTTTAAGTAATTTTTAACAAATTTTAAGCTACATATTTTAACAATATTAATATTCAAAAGTTTCACGTTATATACTCGTAAAATTTATTACTCGATCGATAATCCACTACGAGTATACTAATTAAGTGCAAAGTACATATTTGTTGAACGTTTATTGTAATATTAACAAGTAACGTACCTCATACCCATAACTGAAAAAAAAATTAATTAATTCTTTGAAAACATGGAACATACATGCAACGATGTATTTCAGGGCCGGTTTTAGGATTGTTCGTTGGGGGGGGGTTTAGGTTCCATAAATTATGAGTAATTTTTTTTTTTTAAAGAAGAGGTAACTAAAAGTGATGTTGTGTTTTAAAATAGGTAAAAATTGCGAGTGGAGCTTGACCTCTTGGGGGGGGTTTAACACCCAAAACCCCCCCCTTAAAACCGGCCCTGATGTATTTTAAAATTTCAGCGAACATCTCGCCAATTTCAAGATCGAAGATAATTCTTCGCAAATCCTACATCATGAACAAAAAAATTTTAAAATGAAAGCTCAAATATTACTCCGCCTTCCCCACAGGATGTCTGCACAACGTAATCAATCACCAAACGCAATTACATCTCCAATCAACGCTCCAACTCTCTCCAACTCCCCGCCAATCCCAGCTCTCCCTCGAAAGTAGAATTATTTTACGCATTACATAACCTTCCGAGGCCCTCTGAATCGCCCATGTTTACGGTTCACCTTGCCAGGCTTACGCGTGATCCACGTTAGATCACATCTCAAACCAGACTCGTATCGGTCACGACCAACGAAACGAAGTAATCCTATGACGTAGTAAAATCCATCTTGTAGGTCAACTGCGCCATTTCAACGAATCGTGTAATTTAGAACAACTCGCACAATTTTTGGCGAATTTCCCTCTTCTTCGCACGGACTAGGAACCGCGGTAGAGATCCGGGGACATTGCCCTGGCAAATATGTAGCTTCTAAGCTAAGCGTTGGATCTACATAAACACAATTGAAATGTGAGCGCTATACGTGTCAAGGTACGCTCATGCATTTCAATTTCCATCAATGACGTATTCGTGTTCGTGCCGATATGCGTTTTTTTTAATCTCGCGAACTCGTCTATTGAGCGTTTCCTCGTGGATTTCAATTTTCAGCTCGAAGACACGGGTAATTTGCGTTTACCGTCGTAAATGTACTTCACGAGGAAAAGAACGAGCTTCGCTATGACTTACACGTAACACCACATCATATCCATTGGCGATAATTCAGCGTGAAATCAACGGGTACTGAGTTGACCATGACCGCCGCAATATATCATTTGTTGTATGGCTCTTAGCTCATCTCCGAAATATTCGTACCCGCAGGGTACACAGATGATAATTGTTGAACGATATTAATCCCATCGACAGCCTTGATTAACCAATCTAGTAGCTTCGCGTGAGGTGTAGGATCGAATTACTTGGATCATAGATACCGAAACTTGATACGCACGTGATTATTTTCAAATAGCCGAATTTCCTCCACGAATGAAATGAACACAGAGCTCGAAAATTCCAAAAAAATTCTACTTCGACTGTTAATATTCTACTGGAAGAATTCTCTCGACCTCACGGGGCTTTTTCCAATTCTTAAAATCAGTGCAGCCATTTCGTAAATTTCAACTACGGAACGACCAAATTGAAAAAAATGACAAACGACCGCGTAAAATTGCTCGCATCGTGTTACACCACGTAACTTTATAGAGCTTCGATAAAGCTGGAATATAAAATATTTCATTATTTCCAACAATGCGTCGCGTCCGTAAACTTTCAACGATATATATAAATTTCGCGAGAAATTACATCGTAACGACGAAGGAGGAATTCGATAAAAGTAATTTCATTTGCGTAGAAATGACTAAATGACATTTGCAAGTTGATTCTCAAGCGACGCCACAAATATTCCCCTGAACTGTCAACAGCGCAATCTTCGCACCTGAATTATACCTATTAACAAACCCGGCAATTCAATAGGAAACGTTGGAAAATCGACGTCGTCGCTCCCGCCGAAATAAATTTCATTTCGCGTTAAATTTATTTTTAAAGAAAATCACCGCAACGAAACCTAAATGGCTAATTTCCAATTTTTTAGAAACTTGTACCTCTGAACTTTTATTATGTTGGATATGATTCAAATTCGTGAAATATTCCGAAAAGATATCGTGGCTAGTGCGACGATCTGGGAAATAAACCTGGCTGATGATTAATTAGCATAATATGTCTATGATTTAAAAATCATTAATTGGATTTGTCGTACGATGTTTACATTAGACCAGTGTAATCGGATAATAGTGTTTTTAAATATTTAAGCCATTTAGATTTTTTTCCTTCATTAAATACTCAAATGAGGAATTTGTTAGATGCTAGATTTCGTCAATTTCCACGAAACTTACAATAAAATAAGCCTGATGGACCGGTTTTTTAGGTATAAATAATTAAATATATTCCCATTTTTTCAGCGACATGTAATAAAACGTCGATTCCACGATTGAATTTTGGACACGAACAACGTCCACTCGCTGGAATTACTTCGGCGAATAAAAAAAATGAATTGAGAAATTTTGACATTAAACGCAAAAAGTGTTCTGTATTTTATCACGTCTCCGGAGTTTTTTCGATGATTGCTTTGTCGCGTCTAAGTCCATATTTCGGTTCCTAGGTATTTTTTTGTCATGCCACGAAACGAAGAAACCACAATTTGAGGGAGAAAATACTTAAAAGTATCGCTGGAAAAATAAGAAATCTTATATAACCGCGGGAAACCATAAACATGTTCCATAAATCTGTAATAAATTCCATAAAATCTACAAACATTTTAAATTACTATGGTAAAACGTAACGCTCTGTGAAAAATTACAACGTTCCAGTAACTTGTAATTTTAGAAAATAGCTATCGAAGCGTTTTCTTTTTTCATTCCCTCTTCCACCAATTCATTTTTTATGATGTTGGGTGAGTAAACAGCCAAATTCCAAGTCTTCCAAATTAAATGAAACGTATTTTTGTTTCAAATTTCAATACTTTTTTAATTACGTATTTAATTAAAATCTTTTTTTTTTGGAATTTTAATCACCTTAACTGAAAAATTATTAAAAAAATAAATGGATCAAATTTTTAATTTCTACATTTTTTTGTAAGTAGGTATATCTCCTCAAATTTGGATTTTCAGAAAAATGTCATGCAGTAATTTAAATGTTCCTCCCACACTTCACTTGCTAAATTTTTAAACGTGTTTAAAGAAATTCATGAATACCTATGAAGTTTAATTTTTTATTTAAAGAAATGTTTAAACAACGAAGGGAGGAGGGAAGAAAACTGGAATAAACTTCTGATATTGGACAGTAATTCTATTAATTTTTTGGCTATTTTTTGGTGTGGTTCGTTGATTTTGAACTATTTTTTGCTTATTTTTCGATCGTTTATTCAGGTTTCTTTGAATATTTTTTGGTTTATTTTTAGTAGTTTGACTGTACATTTCTTCCAGTTTTTTTTTCGATTTTTTATTTATAAAGTTTTTTATAAAAATATCAAATTTTTGAATTTAATAAGTTTTTGCCCGCAAAAAAATTTAAAAATGAATTTTTGTCATCTTCAACACATACAAGGCATTTTTAGTTGCCAAAGTTTCGCTCTCGAGCTTAACCCCCACTGGCCCTCCGTTCTCTTCCCTTCAAATGAGGTCACACTGTTCATCAAATTCATAGACATGATTCTCCATTAACTTGCCAGGCCTTTTTTTTCAAAAATTGACATTTCGAGCAAATTTTTCAATTATTATGTCGATGAATCATAAATACGTAATTATCAGTTTTTTTTTCAAAATAAATCCGATAATTAATTACTTACATTCACCGATAAAAAAATAGAATCAAACGAAAAAAAAATAATCTATAACACTTTCCGCTCAAAGAATAATTTTCTAATGAGAAAAAAAAACACAAAAGGCAAAATTTCTAAAACACAAACGATAAATTCCTTAAATACGTAATTTGTATTAATAACACAACTTTTAATATGTAAGAACTCAAACTCAAATTTCACTTCAAAATTCTACGGAATACAATTTTATCACCATCGTTACTTCTTATTAATATTTTTTTACATTATTTGACAGTATTTTCAATATTTTACATTATTTTACACTTCACAGTTTTTTTACACCATTATTTTACATTACTTCACATGTATTTCAAAATACTTATTTTAGGTGTAAAGGAACAACCCTAGTATTAAAGGTGCGAAAAAAGCTCGTCGACAATTCCTCGACAAGCTTCAATTAGATCGTTTTCAAAAGCTCAAAACCTCTAACACTTTCAAATGCAGTACGCTTTTCATCTCCGTTCAGCCATGAAAACCAATTCGCTAAAAATTTCGCGAACATTCGCCCGGAATTCTTTTGATTGCCTCGACGCTTTTGTAAGAAAGCACACACAAAGCGAAGCCACCAAAGAACTCCTGCAGGGCGCACGTGCATAGAAATTTATCGAAAATTACGAACACACCCAATGTTCCGTGCACTGGAGACAAGAGCAGGTTATCGTGGCTTCTTCGTGAAAGTGCAAACATTCGTATTGTTTTCGTATTTGAAACTTGTACCGCAAAAGTGGCGATAAAACTTCGGAAATGGAGAGAACTTCGGCGAAATTGTCATTTATATACCTGTCCATAGAGAACGTACTTTATCAGTTTATCTGCCAGGCTTAAATATACAGCGAGGAGTCGCCAAAATGAACCATTTCCACTATCGGTGTATCTGTACGTGGCACGCAGTTACACACCTATTATTAAGTCTTTAATAATACAATACCGACGTTGTAATTACACCGCAACGTACCTGTAATTAAATACCGAACATATACGCAGAAATACGCGATTAATACACGAGCACGTGTATATGAGCTTACGCCTCGAAAAGGAGCAATGGTAGGCGTCATATTGCGAAATTCACAGCACAAAAATCACCGCATTGGCCATATTTGTTTTAATTCTTCGCTATAGATTTATTCTCCGACACTTGCTAAAGGCGAAAGCATTCGCACGTGAATAAAATACGATGGTTTTGTTCGAAAGAGCTAATAGTTTTAAAACACGAGTTAAAACGATGTTATTTGTTTTCTCCAGTAAACAAACAAAAGGTATTTAACAAGTCGTTAAACTTGACTTCCATTCGATTGATTGCTTCGTGAATCTTATCAATGTCAATATACACAATCCATGCAAATAGTATCACCTCGTGCGAACAAACGAAATTATGGAGAGTTTGAAAAAAGCATCGATATTTATAAAGCGCTTTGTAAATTCTCGCCACCGAATTTACACCAAGTCTTTTCTCGAAGCGTTTTACGTAATAATCGTAAATAATCTAGACGTAAGGTTTTTAAACGACATGTTTTTATGCATCGATGATTTTTATCGATGTAGTTTTACAAAAACGTGTTATTTTTTCCAACCATTAAAGCTCGCAAAAGCTTTAAGTACGGTCGAAGGAATTATCCGCATGCGGAACTTTTTACGAGAGCTTTTACGAGATGTGTAATAATCTCGTGTCTGAGTTTTTGTATATTTTGATAAAATATACGACAAAATGACCCATAGGTGGGGGTGGGTTTTCAAGGTACGAGTATTAACCTGTTGGAAACAAACTACGTTTTTATCGAAATTGCTCCAGAAAATAATCATTTTACACGAATAATTAAATAAGACGGAATAACAACGTCGTTAAAATTATCGATTAATATAATGACTTCGTGGTATGTTTCTTCAGTAATAAATGAAATTGATGAACGTTTTATGGCAAAAATGAAAATTCAACTTATTTTTTGGCAAAGCTTAGAAATCGTTCGAACTATAATTTCATCATTTATAGACGGTCAGTAAAACTTTCAAGAGAGTGCCCCTTCAAGTAAGGGGCTTGAATTTGAGTGGGAGTAGAATTTTCGAAAAGAGCATGTTGAAAATCCCCCGTAACCAAAATTTCAACTGCCCAAGTTCGCTTTTCGTTTTTTGGCGAATTTTAAAAAATGGAAAATACATTGAAATTTTCGTGTAAAATATGAAACACTCATTTAAAGAAATTTGGTTGATTTTGAAGAATAATTCATACTTTTGCAAAATATATTTTCTACGTGATTCGGACCTTCTGAATCGGAATTTTGCAATGTCGAGGCATTTTGGAGCCTCCAGCACGATTTCGCTCTTCTTCATAAGGTTCAAAATGCTCCAAAAACCATTCACGTAAAATTGGACAGCGAAAAACATGGCTCCGGTATACTCTCAATCGCGTTAATTAAAATATTCACCTCGAGAGAGATTTTTTCAAATTTCAATATCTTCCATTATTGAAAGAACCAGTCAGAAAATTACTCTCGAAACGGCTGCGGCTGGAATTTTCTGGAAATTTGATCAAAGCAGTCGAGAATAGGCGAGAACTAAATTTTTAACTTTCCAGTATTTCATGGAAGGTTTCTGGAGCATTTTGAAAATTCTGGAGAAAATGGAAATTGCCCTGGAGTCTCTAAAATGGCTCGATATTGCAAAATTGGGATTCAAAGGATTCGAATTATGCGGGAAACTTATTTTAAGCAATTCCATTTTTCAAAATTAAATCAATTTTAAAAAAATAAATATTTCATATTTTGAATAATAAAAATGTCGATATTTTTTGTTTTTTTAAAATTCGTCAAAAATCGAAAAGTGAACTTGGACAACTAAAATTTGGATTATTGTGATTTTTCAACTTGCTCTTACTTAAAAATTCAACACTCGTTCAAATCAGAGGCGGCCACCTGAAGAAGTCCTTTTATTAGGACTGAAAATCTCGATTTTTTTCAAGTTTACCACAACAACTCCCAAATAATAAACAAATCACGAAAAATGTTTCAAAAATTAATTTTTCCAAAAAGAAATTCTTCCATTTTGGTTCAAATTTGAAGACAAAAGGCGTCAAAAAAATATTGAAAATTTCATCTTTAAATCAACGAACCTCGATTCACGTCAATTCGTCAATAGTGTCTCCGAATGGGAAATTCGACAAAAAGATATCACCAAACATGAAAATCTACCGCTGCCGGTATCAATTTAAACGTGTTTGTAGTTTGACAAATGCACCGAGTATCATAACAGCGTACTTAATTCGACAGTTATGAGCTTATGACATGCTTTAACGCGATCATCTCAAGCCCCAGCACAAGTATACATTTCCAAAGCTTATTAACGTCGTAAATTGACTACTCGAGAAAGTTAAACTTTCGGGATGAACTTCCACATCAGTTAAAATTCTGACTTCGTAGCGCGATACTTTGTAATTACCCGTTAAACGACGCCTCGATGGAGTTCACTAGTTGCTCGAAAAAAGCTTTTTTCTCATATTTCTGCGCTTTACAAAATACGTCAAAATATCAGCTCAAATCTAAGTGCTCTTTATGTCATTTACACGTCAACACGAAACTTTTTCAAGATCGTGTGCGGTTAAACGACGAGAAATGCTTATAAAATAACACGTGCTTCGGGTGTAGAATTTTTATCATATATCAAAATATGTAAATTTCGTTCGATGTGTTTTCACGGTAAATGAATTTTAAAAGTACGAGATTTTGTTTTCTAACGAACCAATAAACATTGTTTCGAATTCCGTATCATATTCATCAAGATCTTGATCTTCCTCAAGAGATACCACTCGGCGTTTTTCTTTTCAAAATAACAATTCGGTTTTAAAAACATATTGAACAAATACTAGTTGTTTTAACTTCGCAAGTTTCCAAACAAAACAGAACTTGATAAATTATTCAAAAGCTGTTTCCTATATTTTAAAAAGGTACATTCTTCGATATAAACGTTTATGGAAATACAAATATGAAAATTTCTCCACCCGAAGTCAATGTAACTTCATCGATTTTACGAAAATAATTTTTACACGAGACTGCAGATAGACTGGAATACGTAATTATACACAAATAAATTCAACAAAGAATCCACCGGTCATAGATGATGATTTTAGGTTCGTTACACACGGTCGTTCTCAGTTGATCTATGTTTTACTCATATCGTTAGCTTAACGGTAATTCAACCTATTCGTAGAAGGCGAATTTACAGCGAAAATGTGCTAAATTTAACTACATATTCACTTGAGTCATACCGAAAGATAAAACCGTTACAGGTTACAAAAAGTAGACGTTTTTAGTACAATATGAACGTATTACATGAGTTCAACAACTTATAACAATGTAACATCAAATATTGGATAATTATAGCATTAGCGAAGATCAGGAATTGATAATTGCCAAAACACAAATTGAAATATTGAACGAGTAATCACAATGTATATTTACGTAGTCCGAAAACAAACTTTGCTTCAAGTGGTACACACGATAACACGTGTACCACATGGTTTTACATTCAACAGCTTTTTCCGTAGTGTACGAGAAACCATACATATTGTTCCATATTTTACAATCATTTAACGTACGAAAAATGTTTTCAATCGAGATAATGAATATTACGCGTGAAATGAAACAATTTGACGACAGATAAACTCGCAGATATGAAGGCTATTTTGGGGTGTTTTGTAATTTCACGTGGTAGAATAAATCGACGAAAATAATCAAGGTATGAATGAAATTCGAAAATACTCACATTTGATCTTCGATGGACCACTGAAATATTTAAAATACGATTCACATCAATTAACAAATAATTGCACCGCGTAACAACACCACGCACAGCCATTCTTCCCTTCTACTCACCGAATAAACAAAACAGTAAATAGTACAAACGATATCAGTGTCAAGAATATCGTGAACAGTGTTACCATCCAGTGTTGCTACTTTGAAGAGCGATTAAAAGATTTGTGAAGCAAGTGGAAACACAGTAACTTATTACTTTATTCGTTTTGTCTCGATAAAAAGTAAAAAGAATTAAGACAAATTGGGAAAAAAATCGATTCGTTTTTTGTAATCTGCATTATCCGATTCGATTTTGTTTTTTGTTGTTACAGTTAAATTCTAAAACAAACATCATCCTGAAAATTATTTTACTCAAGCGAAGAACACGTTCATTCCGTTCAGTCGATTCAAGTAGTAATGTAATAATTGAAAGAACAGTAAAAACTGTAAAATTAGCTCTACAATTTTCATTTTCAGATTACGTATTCACTTGAACAATAATTTTCTTGGAATACATTCCAAACTTACTCTTCATTTATCATAACATTGTGCATTTCAATTAAATTGAAAACGAAAAGCAGAAGGAACGCAAGATTCTACAAGTTTTTATCAATAAACATTATTTTCATCATAGTCGAGTGTTTCCCCATAAAAACAACTCACTCGCGGAAAGTTTTTCGAATTGATTTTTTATCATCGCTAAACTTCAACACGAATTACTCCGTCAGTAGTTTATTAACGCGATTCGCTTAAAAATAAAATTTAATATTCGTACAAAGCTGAATTACATGTTTGAAACAATTCCGAAAACTTTTTCCTTCGCCATAAGCTGAAAATTCACGTTTCATTGGCGTTTACAATGATACACTTCAATAAGCTCCATTTCAAAACGCCAGCAACGGTTCATTTTTTCATTTTTTCAACTATAACGATTATAATATCGTAACTCGTATATGCAGAAACAGCGTTGAACAGAATTTATTCCTAATTTACATTTCTTCTCTCAATAACACTTCACATTAATGGGAAAAGAAAGCTTTGTAATGGAAAAACTTCACATGATGGAGAAATCTTTCAGACTGATTCATTACGAGATTAAAAAAAAACATCAAAGAATACCATTTATTAAGAACAGAAAAATTCGCGACTTTTTAAATACACGAATAGTAAAAAAATATCATCCACAATTATACATTACAAATTACACGTTAAAATAAACAACAAGAACTGGTATTAATTATACTAAATCAGTCAATTTTAAATAAAATATCAGATGTACGTTAAGCACCAAATTCGATAATTTGCCAATGTTTGGCTTTCTTTGTTGATATGTTGAAAAAAAAACAACCAAAAAACGTATGCACCTGTTACATCTGATATTTGAAAAAAAAACGGTAAATTATAAAATAAAACGCTTCGAAAACAAAACAAAAAACAACTAATTCTGTTTCTACAAATCACAATCATTTCGTTTGATAATACTTCGACAGTTTCTATTGCATTTCGCTTAAATACTACGGTAACTTGAGGGAAACAATTATAAATTAAGGGGGCATCGAAAATGTTAAAAATATGGCATTCGAAATCACTTATTTTCCTATACACATGATACAATATTTACACGCTTTAACGATTACGTCATCATAAAAATACGAATTTTCAAGAAGGTGAAGTATCGCTGAGATCTTCTTTCAACCATTGAGGAACACTTCTGTAGCCCAATCTTTTGAGTAATTTCACTAAAGCTGTATTATGACTAAGGTAGTACCGCTGAAAAGATATGAATTATTTTAATTAAACCGGGCAATAATTTAATTCAAAAAATGTATGAAATGGCGACGTAAAACATGTTATCTAGATGCCAGATTGATAACTCAGTAAATACAAATATTTAGAACAAATATCGAATGACATAACTTTTATACTTCATACATGATTTTTATCAAAAAATGAAAAAAAATCTAACCTGCAAAAATTTTAATGACCTTTCTTCCATTCGTACATACAATCTACCTTTACTTTTACCCAAACATTTCGTGTGGCTTCCATTAAGCAACTGACAATAGAAACCTTTTCTAGTATCGAAGCTGTAAAATTAATAAAACAAATTTGATTAGTCAAATATTTTTCAAATTTCATATCTTCCAAAAAATAAATCAAATTACCGTAGGTACTTCGAGTAGTCATAAAGAGGAGTTATTTTGAGGAATTTTTGAACTTGATCCATAACTTGCACTGGGTTGATTTTAAGCATATCGCCATCGATGATGTGTAGTTGTTGAGGTACATAAAATGATAACCATCTTTCAAGATGCTGAGCATATTTTCCAGGATTTAAACACCTAAAAATGAAAATTCTCTCGTTAAACGTTCATTAGTGAAATTCACCTCAGAGAGGTATGGTTATACCTATTTCTTAAATCTCTTAAATGCTTAGGAGCAGTATCATTGGCAGTGATCACTTCGTGAAAAGTATAATTCAATGCTATAGGGTCTCCGTGATTTTTAGTATGTTGATACCAACTGTAGGCACGTTTAGCCGGTGAAATAAGAATGGTAACCTACAACGAAAAATATTCACTTTTAATATAATTTTCGAATCAAAACAAAAATCTGACCGTTCGTACCAGTTTGGCTGAGGGTAACAAAGCGTGAGCTCTTTTGGGTACCGATTCTCCGTCAAAATAAGTAGCTGATTTTTCGAATAAGAATTGCGTCGATGTGCTATTGACTACAGGAAAGAAATTCATGTACCTAAACGTAAAATATAATTATTAAACGATTTATCAACTTCATAGATCTCTACGGAATATCAAATCTCACCATTCCAATCCTTTGTAATAATTACGACCATTGAAAAATTGTATCTCCTCGAATGTCTCCGGACTAACGAAATTCGACGATATATTCGGATGCATCGAGAGAAACGTATACAACGCCGTTGTACCGGTTTTCTGCGGTCCGATGACCAAAAACCGAGGTAACTGGTCGCACGATCTCCTCGTCCATATTTTCAAATGACGAGGATCCTCGCACGGGTTCTACAAGTGGAAAATAATCCACATAAAACGCGTCATACGAAATCAAAATAAAACAAGTTAAAAATACATACTCCCCAAATCGGATCCACTTCTTCGGGAAACATCTTAAAATACTTCTCGGCTAGCTGCAAAGGCGGCGCGCTTGAAACTCTTAAGTTTGTCCAACAATGCAAAAACTTGATAACTGATTCGAAAGTATACAACGCCAATCGATCATTTCCGTAATTCGACATATGGCTCATGAACACATTGATCTGAAACAATAGCTCGGTGAATTTTTCAAATACCACAATTTCCAGCGTAGCCCGACAATTCGCGTAGTTACGAAACTCCAAAGTTCTAATAAGCTTAATGGAAGAGTTGCGAAAATACCGCTTCTTACCGGATTATAAACTATTGTTTGGAATAGTTCTCCGCCTTGTATCGACTCATCCAATTTCAAACGACCGCCCGGATATCGTTCTATAAATATGGTATGCGTAAATAGACCGCAAGTTTGACGAGGAAGCACCTAGATGAAAAATTAAAAAAAAATAGAAAAATACGCTAAATACATTTTCCAACAAAATACATTTTCTCAATTTCATATTTCCTCTCATACTCGTTACTAAATCCACATTAAAAGCAAATCTTCGCTGAATGTTTCCACACATACCATAATTCCACGATGAATAAATCCCCTTCGTAGACGAGCCGGTCTCAAGTGAGGATATTCTTCGGTAGATGTGACTTTTATATTCCATACTCGTTTCCAAGCCGAATATAAAGGTTCGTGGACCGGATATACACCAGAATGATGAGGAGCCACTGAATAACTACAATCCGTCGGGATACCATATTCCTGTTCATCAAATTACACCCGGAATTACTATTAAATCCGTCAACAGAAGTACCTCGCGTTGATACGTACTTTAGCAAATTTCTTATTTAAAACCATATCAACTTCTAGCTGCGTTTGATTTTGATATAAATGAGGTTGTTGGTGATTCCACATGTGACTGAACCACGTAAAATTTCGAATGTGTTCTAAAGGAGGAAAAAGAATACGAAATGAATTAAGAATTTTTTAAATATCGAGATACTGTACTAAATTAAATTTCAAAAAAAAATTATTACATTCTCAGCTGTGGTACGATAACAATAGTCCACTTTTTTGTTAGACTTTTGTAACATTTTGAATATTTAATTTTACTTTTATTTAAATTTAAATTGAAAAAAGCAAACTTTGTATTTAAGTTTAGATTTGAATTTGAATTGTATAACGAGAGCTACTCAAAAAAAGGAGAGAAAATAGAGCTTAATTTTTTATAATCATCGCTTTCAACAATTCGAAAATAATTTTTTCCATTTCCTTCAATTTCAAGTCTTAGCATCATACTTTTCGTCGATATTGATTTTCTGCTTCAAATTTGTTATCATCAGTTTTATAAATGAATTCTTATCAACAAACGAGTACGCGCTTGCGCTTTATTTCACCGATGAAGATTTATTATAATTTTATTGTTTATTTTCTAATTACAGAATCCGTAGTTATCATGGAATATTTTCTTGTTTTCATATTTCATGCGAGGATTTAATCAAATGAAGCATAATTCATGAGATAGCATAGCTTGAGTGTGTTTTATTTAAACAATCTCGAATATCACAGGAGAATACCACTTCAACAAGACTTCAAATTAATACAGGAAATGACTTGAAATTTGCATGTCATAACATCAGCAAAAATTACTGGTGAAACAAGGTACAATTGCGCATATTCATTTGTGCATAAATATTCATATAAAAATTGATAACAAAGATGCCAATAAGCAACTGAAAAATAACGCAAAATATTTTTACCTATTTTCTAATCAAAAAAATTGTTTATTTAAATATGTTTCCCATAGATCGATCAAGTGATAATATCACATGGAATTTTCTTTCAGAATCTTTTGCATTTATTTTAATTTTCAACCGAAATAGGCATTTTTATATCGATGTATATTTTTACTCATGTAACCAAAATGCCGACAACCGATTCGATTACACTGGCAATTACCTAAGATAAGATCATCTCCTAAATTTTCCTCCGTCGTTCCGTGATGGTAGTATTTGCCGGAAAATCCTAAATTAAATTTGAACCCCGGAACTAATTTCTGTATCCTTTCTTGAGTTTCCAGTAGCGCCTAAACGTCAACACGTCAAATTAACGTCACGAACATAAAAAAGCTACGCGAGCCCATAAAAATTCCATCTCATTACCACAACATCATCGGGTCGTAAACGAGTGCCTTTTTCGCCGACGAAAATATCGTCAACATCTATTAAAACGAGCCTTTCTAAATTAATACTAAGCTGCCCGTGACTAAGATACGACAACGAATCCAGGAACAACAACCTATGCAACCAGAATCTCAAACTCGACCCGAACATGATCCTTTGAATTCCATCAAATTCTCCTCGATCCTACGGGGAAAAAAATTGATTACCACGATATTCAACGTTATAACATAACCATCCCCAATTCTAATATTACTTGTATAATCGTAGTCAGCAAAACCGGCCTGCCTTCGTCGACAGCTTCGGAATTATTATGCGCCCAGGCCAAAGGCTCGTACGTGGAATGATTTGACTCGAATATAGACCAATCATCGCCTGGCAAAGTGCCCCAAACCGTTTCGCCGGCTCTGGTGAGTCGTAAAATAGGCGAAGCCGCGTTTAAAGTCGCATCCTGAAATAATTCCGCAGTAATTAAACACGTTATATAGGCGTTTTTCAAACGCAACCTCGTACATCGAAATCGAACCCACGTAAACCGCGGTATAATCTTTCAAAACAGGGTGAATATAGTTTCGAGGTAATTTATTCCACCATGTAGTATGGTTCTTTTATAAAGTGAACTAATTAAGAAAACAAACTCAGTTTACCTTCAATTGTAAACGAGTACGAATAACCAACGGAAATCCTCGTAACTGTTCTGTAATCTTTTGCTCAGTCGGTGGTATAAAGCCTACGATACCGACGCCGTATTCTCGACAGTATTTATCTAACAACTCTCTATTCCATTTATCCATGTGTAAATATTTGTTGAAATTTTCGAACACAATAACGCCGAATTTTCCTTTATCCAAATTCGTCAATACTGGTAACGATTTACCGGCTACTTCCAGTCTGTATCTGAAAAATAAAGCGAAACTTTCAGCCGCTTGTATAATCACTGCGAAGGGTTCAATTTAAATCGCAAAACCTTTCGAGATTTGATTAATTAAGTATAGTTGAGTTAAATATTGAATGATTGGTTGATTGGGAATTTGCCTTTCGATCCAAACCCTTCGATGAAGTTACTTTTAAATAGATTGAATGATGAGATTCAAGTCGAATAAATGAACAAAATAAAATTAATCTATATCGATTTTTACGCTTTAATTTCAATACTTCAATAAACGAATTCAGTACTTCTAGTTTGATATTTCGATATATCGAAATATAGGGGAAAGGGGGAAGCCTGAATTCCCGTTCTACAAAATGTAACTGCAGAATTTCTACTTCGATATTTCAATATACATTATCGAAATCCTACGTTCATTTTTATAGAGTCCCCCCTCCCCTCCGTTAGAAACTAAAATTTCAAAAATACTACCAAAATTCTCAGTAAAGAGTATACTTCCACCAATTAACGATCGACTTGCGAAATAAACCGTAAAAAAACCTTTATTATATAAGAGGGGACTCGAAGGAAAAAAAAAGAAAAACGTGATAAGTGTTCAAATTTTGATATTTCACCCCGATACGGGTTTTTTTAACCAACGACCCGGCAACGTGCCCAACCAATCGTTAAATTTTTCCAATTATCGCCACGCGGACATATCAGCAATTGGTATCTGCCTTTAAAAGGTATCAAATACGTCTATCAACTTGTCATTGTATGAAACACGAGGAAAAGTCGTTAAAACGTCATTCAACCGAAGGTTTTTTATACTCACTTGATTCGATTGTGAACCAGCAATTCGGCGATTTCTTTGCCCAATCTGGAGTACGTCGTTTCCACCAAAACCAACACCTTCGGATCGATTCGTAACCTAGCCGATGATCGATGGGTATGCTCGACTAGATGCATTTTAGGCCTCCGATTTAAATACGAACACTGAATAGATGGCTTCAAATACGTTCTTTTGCGCATTAAAAAGCTGCAAAAGGGTAAAAATACACGTATAAATCTCACGAACGTACCATTTTTCAATTCGACGCTCAATTATCGCTATTTCCAGCGTACGAGGTCGACATATTCAACTTCGGAATCATTTATACTTTCACATACGAAAGTTATTCGCTACTACGAGACAGAAACCCTGCGTGTTTATTTAGAAGAACACAGCTGTAAGTTCATCCTTTCTGTACTCAGCGCCTTTTCAATCTTCTTATCGCACTTCGTCTTTTTACATCTCAAAGAAGCCGAGCTTATAAGGATTAGTACCATTCGGTGTATTGTGTAGTGTACTTTATCGAGCTATATTCCTCACTTTTTATTTCAATCGATAAAACTCACCGTTCCGTGACTGGTGTATTTTAAATGTCCATAAGTGAAAGGTGTTATTTCCCCGTGTAATAACCGATGTTACATGGTAAATTACACCCGATTTGCTTTTATTACTTATGCACCTGTATGTACTCTCGCATTGTTATGTCGCTTCCCTACTGCGCTATCAACCTTCTAAAGCTCCAACACGTTTGTATAATTATACATTAAATGGAGGTTTTTTTCATCACCCTTTTCAAGTAAACATGTTATATCGTGTAAGTTGTGATCTGAAATAGAAAACATGACATGAGGGGATGCTCCAACGACACTGAATGTCTGTGTCACGTTGCTTCGAAAGTTTTCTTGGAAATTGTAACGAATTAAATATTAATATTATTCTCACGTTTTTCTATTCAATTTTTCAAAGCACACGAACGAATTAAAAGTTCATATGTGTAATGAAAGAGGCATCGAGATGGAAAGAAATGCAAATAAGCCAAGTCGAAAGTTATTTGTGAGTAGGGGGGCTGCATATTGGGTAACACTTTAACATTCAAAAATCGTTGTTTCTCAACACCATTGATATCAGAAATACAAAAATAGGAATATTTTTGCAACCAAAAGCTACAAATGATGATACCAACACTGATGACGTCATTGTGTTCTCGATGGGCCCACTTACTACTAACATGTTCCAACGTTCTAACAAGAATGAAGTAGTTGGATAATTTTTCTAAATTTTTAAAACGCGTT
>QBDW01005811.1:0-15131 GCA_003261595.1 Maconellicoccus hirsutus | reverse complement strand
GTGACACTTTTTTTAAAAATTTTCAAAAAATTTCAGATTTGGGGGTCGTGAGTGGTATCAATCTCTTCAGTTTTTTCCCACGATTCCAAATCCGTTTGAATTTTTCCAAAATACTCACGCGATCAAGAGTAATTAACGCTAATTTTTGAGCTATTGTTAAACAAGCTTTAACAATAGAAAACAGTGTGACCTTCATATCAGTGAAAAGTCGTAATTTTTGGAATTTTATCTTGGGGCAGCTAGGGCTAATTAAGGTGAATAAAGGGTGGTTCGGGGGGTTTTCGGGAACGCCGAATCGAATGGCGTAGTTAGTTTTTTTTGTTGACCATTACTTTTTGAGATATCGCGAATTCGTTAGCGTAAAGCTAATTCGCGATATCTCGAATACTAATGATCGAAATGCTCTTGAATGCGTGAATATTTTGGAGAAATTCTACCTAGATTGGCAATCGTTGGAACGAGCTGAAGGGATTAATACCACGTGTGACCCTCAAATTTGAATTTTTTTTCGAAATGTTCCATTTTGAACGACCCGCACCAAGATTATGGCAGTCAAATCAGGAGCCACTGATTATGAATATCATTTTTAAATCACGGGTTCGAGTCAATTTCCTGAAAAACGAAACTTTTTTCGAGTATTTTTGCTCCGCCAAATTCAACGCTGAAGGGATTGACGCAAATATTATCTAAATATGTGATCTTCGATTAAATTGAGTTCACTGATCACTTATGCATGGTCGATTTGCTTTGACAGCTGAATCATTGAATTTAATTATGTTTCATCGCTTTATACGCAGTTTTGGTTTTTAATTATATTTTGGTTCATCAATTAAGTATCAATTTGCTAAAATTAAAAAAATCATTCTCAAATAATTGTTTAATGTATTTATTATTTAGATGTCACAATATGGGCAGATTTTATCAATAAATTCTCAATAATTTAAACTTCATTATAAATAACACATAAAATTTTTGATTCACAGATTATAAATAAAGCTTGATTACACAAGTACAAATTAATAAACAATAAAAAAAGATCATAGAAAATATCGTAAAATTTTTGTTCTCTAAGTGAACGCCCTTCTGGGACAAAGTAAATTATCTAATTACCTATTTGTAACAATATCAACGTTACGTAATTTATTACAATTTGAGCTTTTGTGAAAATATAAATAAATAACAAATCAGGTAAACAATACACATATTACATACACATACATCATTCGTACACTTTTTAAATTTTATGACAAATTCGTATAAAATGCAAGTTTTTTCATCACTTCGTACAGATAATAAATCTTGATAAAATAAACATAATTTTTTCGTATCAAAACCATTTATACACCGGAACTTTGTCCGTATAAAAAAATACTTTCGAGCACTTGATAAACATTTCCGGTTTCTCTTCTCTGATTCAATCCCAACGCGCCTGTAAATTCTACATTTTTGATATGAAATAACATCTGTTTTTAATTAATAGAAAAATATACCAAATAATCGTATACACCAGGAGAATAAAAAAGCGGTTGCGAATATCAAAAAAATCGTATACCAGTTGATACAAATATACGACCGATCTGACGTACGATCGGTGGGCTTAGTTGTGGTAGATTTTGTGGTCGGGTAGGTCAGCCTGATACATGAATAGGTGGAGGGACTAATATCGATGGTATTTCTTGGGGTAGCATCAGACGAAGTACGTTGCGATGGGCTACACGACGTGATGAATTTCGTGAACGCTGGAGATACCGAGGATACCTTTTCTTTGGCAGTGGTAAACCTCATTTTGGTGGTTTTATCGGTAGGATTTGAAGCGGTGATGGTTGCGGTATCGTCGAAGTCCCAATTCGACGATGTTATTCGGTATTTAGTAGATCGTGAGGTATGAATGGATTCCGTTGGTTCAGCTACTTCATCAACGTGTGAAAATCTAGAACCAGAAGTAGATGAACTCCACGAAAATGATGCCGATTCAGTTGAATTGCTTTCAGTGGCATTCGACCATGTCCACGAGACATTGGTGATTTCGGATGAATCGTTATCTATGGCAATATCATCAAATGAGGAAGTTGATGTATTGGTTGCGGATGTATTAAAAATGGTAGGTTTCTCGGTGACAGTGATTTCAGCAAAATATGAAGTAGTATTTGGACTTGATCCGGTACTTGATGTCGATATCGAAACGAATTGTGTACTTTTCCACGTCGATTTGGGTTCGTTCGTCGTGAATTCGTAATTCTCAGCTTCCATTAAATTTATAGGCAACGCTTTGGTACTAGTTTTACTCATGGTTGTTTTGCTGATTCTTCCAGATGCTGTGGTATGTGCAGAACTGTCGTTGAATGTCACTGGGGTTCGCCATTTTGTAAACGAAACACGCGAGTAGGTTTTGATCACTTTGGAAAATTTCGAGGTGCGATTCGAACGTCCAAAGGTGGAAGACATCGATGGATATGGCTTCGAGTTGGTGTTATAATCTGAGATGTCTACGTCGGAAGACGTTTTGGTTTTGGTACTCGACATAGGTGTAACTTCGTCTAGATTAATGGTACTTGACTTGGAACATTTTTTGGATGCTTCAATACGAATAGGTTCCCATTCCTGAGTTACCCTGGCAACACTCCAAGTGGCATTCGAAGGCTCGGAGCTCAAAGACATCAACATCGACGATGGTTTGGCTGTCTTTCGACATTTTGTCGATCGTGTAATGGGCTTTGTGGTGATTCTAATCTCGGCAATATCCTTGGGACTCGAAGGTATGAGTATCGTTGCCGTCGTATTGGTCATTTTAAATGTACCTTCAGCTGTGACCCTTGAGGATGTTTTCCGACATTTCGTAGATGAACCCCTACTCGCTTCGATGGTCTTGGCAAAGAACGATGGATCAGAACTCGAGCTAAATGTACTTTTTTTCGAACTCGATTCCAATTCCATTGAGGCGTTGGACGTTGTAGTTTTTCGACATTTCGTAAACGACGTGACATGAGGTGTGGTTGCCATGATGATATTGGCCAAAGGCGCCGAGCTACTGGAAGCTTTGGAGCTCGACACTTCAGGTCGTCGAGTTGACGACGCAATGTCCATACTCCTGGTTGAGGTTTTCCGGCATTTTGTAGAAGATGAGGGAGGTTTACTGGTAACAATGATTTTTGCAACCTGGACAGGACTACTAGAACCTCTAAAGATGGATGATGACGACATGAGATCTGCTTCGATGGTCGTTGAATCATTTAGATCTTCTTTAGTACCAATACTACTGATGTTTGGTGCAGAAGGGATCATTTTCGATGAAATAGTACCTGAGAAAGTGTCCCTTGATGTAGATGTTTTGCGACATTTTGTAGAAGTACTACTTCTCTCGATGATCTTGGCAAATAACGATATGCCACTAGAATCTCCAGAAGTCGAGGATACCGATGGCGTTGAAAACGTGTACTTTCGTGATTTCGGTGTCGTTTTCGTTGCAATTTTGATCATTTTTGGAGCACTAATATCAAAAGAGACGGATTCAGTACTGGTAATAGTCGGGTTTACTGTGATGTTGGTAATTCTTGGTGAAATGGATTCTGCAAAAGTTGCCTTCGATGAGGAACCCCTTCGAGTTGACGTTCTTCGGCATTTTGTAGACAAACTAGAATAAGGTGTAGTGGTAACAATGAAATTGGCCAAGGGTACAGTGCCATTTGAACGCTTGGAGCTGGAGGACATTGACGTTGAAGAGGACACTACACTATGTCTCGAGCTTGGCTCCAATTTTGTCGACGCTGTTTTTGTGGTCTTCGCAGATGACCTAGCCGATGTCTTTCGACATGTTGATGGCGATTTGACACGTGGTTTTGTTGTTGCAACGATTTTGGCCAAATGTGCAGTGGTACTTGTACCTTGGGAAGTGGAGGATATAGATTTTGAAGACGATATCGTACTACTTTGCGCAGTTAGGTTCAATTTTGTCAATGGTTTGTTTGTGGTACTTGCAGAAGATGACTGAATCGATGTCTTTCGACAAGTCGACGATGGTATAACGTGGGATTTCGTGGTAACAACCAGCTTGACTAAGGGTGAAGTGGTATTGTAACCTTTCGAGGTAGTAGATGATGCAGAAGAGGACATCGTGCTTCTCTGCGTCGTTGGTTTCAACGTTGTCATTGCTGTGTTATTAGTTCTAGGAGAGGATAACCGAGGTGATGTTTTTCGACAAGTCGATGACGGTGTAACGTGGGATTCCGTGGTTACAATCATTTTGGCCAGAAGTTCGGTGTCATTGGAACCTCTAGAGGTAGCAGATTCTGATGTTGATGACTTCAGCACATCTTTTTGTGTAGTTGACTTCATTTTTTTGGTGGCAGTGCCTGAACTACCAATAGAAGATGACCGAGCTGATGTCTTCCGACATGTTGTCGCAGGTTTAACATGAGATTTCGAAGTTGAAACGGTGTTGGCGAAGTGTGCAGTGCCATTTGAACCTTCATAGGAGGTGGATGCTGATGCTGAAGATGATACCCCACTGCTCCCCATACTCGACTCCAATTCAGTCGACGTTTTGCTTGTGGTCCTCACAGAAGATGACCGAGGTGATGTTTTTCGACAAGTCGATGACGGTGTAACGTGGGATTCCGTGGTTACAACCGTTTTGGCCAGAGGTGCGGTGTCATTGGAACCTCCAGAGGTAGCAGATTCTGATGTTGATGACTTCAGCACATCTTTTTGCGTAGTTGACTTCATTTTTTTAGTGGCAGTGCCTGAACTACCAACAGAAGATGACCGAGCTGATGTCTTCCGACATGTTGTCGCAGGTTTAACATGAGATTTCGAAGTTGAAACGATGTTGGCGAAGTGTGCAGTGCCATTTGAACCTTCATAGGAGGCGGATGCTGATGCTAAAGATGAAACCCCACTGCTCCCCATACTTGACTCCAATTCAGTCGATGTTTTGCTTGTGGTCCTCACAGAAGATAACCGAGGTGATGTTTTTCCATATGTCGATGACCGTGTACCATGAGATTTCGTGGATGCAACCATTTCGGCCAAATGTGCAGTATCATTGGAACCTCTAGTAGGAGGAACTCCATCTCCTGGACTTGATACAGATTCCGTTGATACCGCAGCTGTTCCATTATCGGTTCCGCCACCGATAACGGTACCGCCAAACCGTGACGAGTCATGGGGGTCTGCAGAAGTCGAACGCGTCCATGAGCCATCCAAGTAAGACACCCCAGTTTCACTGGAACTTGACATACCAGTGACATTGGCGATTTCAACGATGCTCACACTCGCTGAGGAGGTTCTTCGAGTAGTTGTTCGATATCTGCTGAATGTTGATGACTCAGTAGGCCCTTCCATCGATATACCATCACTTTCGGTAACACTCCACGTACTTTCCTCAAATAAGGACGCCGATGTATCCATTTCCGACGTAAAATGAGTACTTTCCCATGGAGATGATTCTAAATTGGATGAAGTAGAATTCGAAGGACCAGAGGAAAATTCGACAGTGCTTGTGGTCAGGTTAAGAGAGGTAGTGCTATTCAAAGGTATCGTCGCTGCTGTGTCCTTCTTCATACCAGAAGTGCTCATCGTCAAATCAGCATCTTGGGCTTTTTCGCATTTCACATCTTCGGGATCTGCCTTCGAGATATTTTCATATTCATTGGATAAATCTGCGACAAAAATTTACATGAAGACACTGACCTCACTTACACATCACAAAGTTCAAAGACAAATTACCCGAGCATAAATTCATATATTTCTCATCGTAATGCTGAAACTCCTTAGGACATGCTTCTCCTGCATGACCTGGTATCGGCAAGATCACCTCGTTGGTACAATAAATGCACGTCAGATACGAAAAATAATCACGTTCTCCTTGCCTGATCAAATAACTACACCCCAAACTAGAAGCTCCTGGCCGGCGAAAGGTTAATCTTGGTTCCCTGAAGAGAATCCAAATTAACGCAGCCATCTTCGTACATCATCCATTACTCTATATCTTACCCGTAACGTGTCAATATCCAGAAATCCCTCATATCGTGTCTCCTTCCCTCTGGACTCAACCCGCTATCCATCAAGTAACTGATCAACCGTTCTTTGATTTTTTGAGGCGCGCATAGTGTCAACTTCTCCTTATACGTTATAGTGGAAACTTCGCATCCTGGTACTTCGTGGCCTATTAAAAACAATTGAAATATTTATAAACACTTCATTGGCACATTTCACGCAATACCGCCTCACACCTGAAATTCAGGGCGAAATTTCACGCCCCGATTGATTTTCGTAATATTTACTTGGCTTGTAATTCGATATATCCACGGTTCCGTTGATTTTCACCCTACTCTGCCTGTCCTTTCCAGTTTCGATGTAGGTGTTTTCACCGATAAACGAAGGACTCGATGATGGGCACGAACTCACAATCGATGCAGCTTTGGTTTCCAATTCCGCGCTCCATGACTTGTTGTAATAAAAACGTTAATATGATTTTGATTGTTAAGTTAACATCAAGATGGAATCTTGAGGTGACATTACATATCCCTGATCATATACATCGTCATATAATCCCCGACCCTTACTACCTCCAGCAATTCCCTAACAAATAATGGAAGTCGAGGACTTCTCTACAAAACAGGACTCAACAGAACAACCTATCAACTCCCAACAAGAGATGTCAAATATCCAGAAACATTAAACATTTTTGAAGCAAATCTTCATAAATCGATGACACAACAAGAGTACATTTCTGAACCAATGAGACAAGGAACCATGATTCCAGAATGTAAAAACATATGAATCACAAGATTCCTCAGAGGACGGCACCAACCAAAGTATGCAAACGCACCCAGCACCGATTCTGAAGACATGGAATGCCCCTTCTAAGGGTCTTGAAGTGAAATTATCCATCGAATTATTCACTAGCTTGGGAGCTGATATCGGTATCGATGACCTAGTGGACTCTTACTTCACCTCCAGACCTCCTATGGCTGCTCTGATGGGTAGAGCAGGTCCTCATCGAACCAAGGACTGCGCTCTTTGTCTCCCGACCTCCTTTGGCTGCTCTGATGGGTAGAGCAGGTCCTCATCGAACCAAGGACTGCGCTCTTTGCCTCCCCACCTCCTTTGGCTGCTCTAATGGGTAGAGCAGGTCCTTATCGAACCAAGGACTGCGCTCTTTGCCTCCCGACCTCCTTTGGCTGCTCTGATGGGTAGAGCAGGTCCTCATCGAACCAAGGACTGTGCTCTTTGCGGCTACATCGAGGATGGTTCTTTCAATAGAGCCTGTTTTATGCGAAATGCTGGTGGCAATGCCATTAAACCCGTCTTTCAAATAAGCCCAGCGATGAGTGAAAGCAAAACGGTGAAGGTACATTTGTCCATTGTTTACTTCCAGATTCCAAATTTTCACCACTTTTTAAAATTGCTGAATTTTAATTCAAGATGGTGGCATCGATATTCGATACATCCTCAATACAGTCTGTGGTAAATACTCGAATCAACAAGCCTTCAATTAAAACCCAGCATGAAACAAGTCTCGAAATGAACCTCAATCGATTTCACCTTTAAACATTTCAACCCCTAAAACAACGTGAATTTCATAACATACCAATTTATTCATATTAGATACAGGATCATGCCTCAAATTCAAATATCGATATGCTCCTCCTGCCACAACATTTCGTATTTCGTTGGCGATATTCAATATGATAATTTTATCTTCTCGAAGTAGACGTGATTCGTTACACAACAACGTGGTAAAGTTACACTTTCGAGTATGGTCCTAAAAGCAGGACAGGTCGAAAAATTCCAAATGTCAATTCTACACAAACTAATCCTCGAACCAATTCATCAAATCACACAGTACTCACCACAATCCCTTGGCATAAAATTATAGGCACGATGAACACCAACAGCACACACGATCCTATAATTAAAAAACGAACGCCCAAATTCTCTCATTTATAAAATGCCTCCAAAACTTACTATTACCTTTAAATTCCATCGCCCGAACACTAGGAAACAAACAACAGCCCATCGCTTTCAACAAAAAAACTCAAACTGAAAATTCCTCTATGGTAAATTGTAACATAAACCTCCATAAATGCTCAATCGAGCACAACCAAATGAAAAATTGTTTGTATATTTGAAATTCAACAACAATTTGTAATGATTGTTTTCCGCATCGTTGAATTGGCACATATTCTAGATTTATTAAAGCATAAAAGGGGCAAGGGTGTCGATAAACAAGGCGAGTCGATTTTCGGGAGGTGCAAATACCTTCTTATTCAAAAGTGGATGGATAAAAAAGAGATCACTATGATATCCACAAGACATAATGGCGATTTTGTAGAAGTGCCAGCAAAATTTGGCAATACCACATATACACCATACCTCAGTGGAATCCAAGTCCAACCAGGCCGGGCATGAAACGCCCACTGTATAACCGCCAACCCGCCTCCACATATACGCCACTATTCAGTCCCCTCTGGATCAGTAACCTACATAAATCAGTTGCAGGTGGATCGGAAATGGTCTCGATGGAAGAGCTGGAGTCGCTCCTGGACTCCTCCGACATCTCAGTAACGGGACAGCCCCCCCCCCACAACACAGGAGGAGAGACCCAAGAAGAGCTTTATAGAAGCCCTAATCCGCGGGGACATTCGATCTATTGGGGTCTGCACCCCATCCGAGAACGTCCTAAAGCTTAGAGGGGAGGAGACCGGAGGCCTATTTCGGCCCAGTAAAAGAGGGGAGATTTGCATCGACTCCCATTCAGGTGGGTCCCCGCCCAACCAGGACAAGGCAATCGACCAATATCATCACTTATTGTGTTGTCATGCTTAACCCAGGACTACCCTACCCAGCGCCGACCAGACGAAATGTCGGAAGCGGAAGGCTCCCCGTAGAGGAACCAATAGAGGATGCCGGCACAGAAGGACCGGACCCCCCCGAAGATGAGGCAGAGAGGGCCGCCATCAAAAGAATCAGGACGCTGGGGTAAGGGACCATCAAATAAGCTCCCTTCCCGTCCATGCAACACTAATCCTATTTATGCTTCCAGGAAAGTTTTCCAGGAAGTAAACATCGTTACCGGAGAGGGCGACGTCGAGGCCCCCACCCAACCCGAGAAGACAAGAGTCGGAAAGAGGGAGCGTGAGCGCCCCATAAATCATCTTCAGATGGTGAGGGACACATGGACTCAGTGCCACGAGGGACTGTGGCCACGGAATTCGGTAAGGGATGCCGAGGGTCCCGCTCCAGCGGGCAGGCCACGTGGACCCGGATCAGTATTTTGGGTTAGAACCGGTCTGGCCCGCCGAAGTAAAAGCTGTGTGCATAGGACGATACCATGCGGCTGCCAGCCCGGCAGCGCATACTCAACATCGAAGATTAGGATGGACCTATCTTTATGGAATTCTCTTCACCTATACAATTGAATACATTCATGCAAGAAGGGTCCCAAATGGCGCAAATGCGCAGAACACGATAATACATCTCTTAACTACCTGCCTACCGCGTATCAAGTTCGTGCAGCCTTCCTACATCCCAATATAACGTCATAAACGTGACTGTCTCACATAAACATTACGTTTCATCCAGTATCTTCTATGCATAACTCTATGTTTTATTCGATTTCAACGCTGCATTAACTCAGTTTTTCGAGAAAGCGCCAAAAGATGTGGCCAGAAAAAACAAGGCGCCATTTAAAATACAAAGCTATGTACAACTGAAGTTTCTGAAGAATAAATCTATTTACGTGACGTCATCTTATTCAAGAAAAGCACATTACACCGAGTACACGTTCATGAAACCAACCGCCAATTTTCAAAATCTAGTTTTTCCTCAAGGCCCACGTGGTAAAATTTCCAAAGCAAAAAAAGAGGATGTGAAAAATCTACTACGTTTTTTAAATAGAAGTAACCGAACATTCTATCGAAACTTGTTCAGTAAGCTATTTTGCTAAGTTTTTTAGACAGTACCTAGTAACCGAAGATACGCATTCATCCTTCATTTTCCAGTTTTTCATACAGGTACAACGAAATGTGTTCAAAGTGTCTGAAAATTCGATTTTTGGCAAATAGTGGTGGAAAAAAAGTTTCTTTCATCAGATATTATCATGCAAATGTGTGTACTTTACCTCTGGATAACCAGACTGCTGATTGATTTTGAATTTTGAACGTTGAACAATTCTTTTATGCAAAAAAGGCACATAGATTTTGCTTTATGCAAAAAAGGCACCTAAAGTGGGTGCGTATTCGTTGCAATAACTCAACTACAAATCAAGCTTCGAAACTCGCGTTTGCGCCATTTTGTAGTCGAGGGATGAGAGAACAACCAGTAAAATTTTTGAAAATTTTGGTCACAATTTACTTTTCAAATTTGTTGAAATTTCAAATGCGTTTTTCTCAAAACTCACTTTTCTGGCATGTGCCCTTCTTGCATAAATTAGTTTTAATTGCGATTGCCATATGGATTGATCATGCAACAAGGTATGTCATTTTTCAACTTTTCTACCCTTTGAAATCGCCGGTGATAAGTCTCTCTAGATGGCAGATCGCGTGAAAGTGTCATTGGGTAAAGGAAAATATGAATATTTGGACCTCGACAAGATTTTTCATGACAGCGAAAGTGACGACGATTATACATCCGATGATGATCTTCCCATTGTTGATGCTGAAAATTCGCCTCCGAATGTCTCACCCTTGCTGGATGACCCCCTTGATTATGAATTCGCTCCTATAAATGATGCTATTGATCAAGATCTATTTCCTGATCCAGATGCAGAACTGGATACTTTATTGGAACAATTTGATATTATGGGTGAGTTTTCTTTTTCATTCATTCATTACATCGCTGGGTTGAGTCGTAATTTTTGTGAACTGTTTCTGATACAGAAGCACTAATGTTGGCAAAATCAAATGGTGATCCACCTGATCAAACTTGTGTAGAACGTACAAGATCATCAAAGAGAAATATGTACTTCGGCGAATTCATCAATTCCGACGCAATCGAATAATGACCAACCTGAGACAAATAATGCGTTGAAATCCAGTGTTTCACAACCAGGTACTTCCCTACTTTCTTGATGATCGAAAATTTTTCTCTTCTGTACTACAGATAGTGTTTTTTTTTTTTTAGAAACATCTAAAAAGTCTCAAAAATCCAGTGGCAGAGCGTCAAAATCAGCTAAAAGTAATGCTGAGCAAAAGAAAAAATTTTCAAACGTGAAATGGAAAGCAGGGTCGTTTGAACCGGCTTCTTCGGACTGCTATCGATTCAAAGGCGCTGAGAAAATTGGCCCCCAGAGTTCGAAAAATTGAAAACGCCTTACGATTTTTTCAAATATTTTTTCACAGATGAACTCTTGGACCATATTCGCATCGAATTAAGAACCACCCTATGCTCAATTGGTTTCCCAAGTCCAAGGCGAAGAAAAGGAAGACCTCTTGCATGCGATACAGAGGAAGAACCACCCAAAAAAAAGTTTTTTGCTGCTCCTCGATATTCCAGCGATGTCCGATACGATCAAGTAGGTCACTGGCCTGTCATGGTTGAACGAAAGAGACTTTGCAAATTTGAGAATTGTATGAAAAAAAAAGTAAGATGTCAGAGTCGTATCCAATGTAGCAAGTGCCAGGTTCATCTATGCTTGAATAGGAACCAAAATTGTTTTAAATTGTATCATTTGTGTGTATAATTTTTAATAAACGATTTTAATGATTTTCCCCTTTTTTTACATCAACGAATGCATGATCAACCCATATGGCATTACCCTATTTTTGGGCCCTGGGGGGCTAATTTTGGGTCCAGGAATTTTTTTAGTATTTTTCCCGTTATTTATGGGTGGAATTACATGTAATATATTTTTTTCGGGGGAAAAAAAACTCATGCACTATAGGGATAAGATAATCTCAGTAAAATAGAATTGTGGGTACGCCTGCGCTTCAACACACAGGCACAACTACCCGTAGGGTTGGCACCCCCGCACTTCAAAGATTATAAATACCACTGCGCGACGTTTGAAAAATAGTTTGTCGAAGATAAATTGAACCTACACGACGTACGACGCAATGGCTCAAAGATTTGTCGACATTATTTAAAATAGTCCTTTTCAGGGCTACAAAGTAGTAGCATTACGAGCTTTGGCGAAAGCCAACGGTATTTCCAAATATTATAAATTAAAAAAATTAGAATTAATCATAGTTTTACAAACTAATAATACGAAAGTTATACCACATACAGATAATTTTAAACTTAGTACTATTTTTCCATTTAAATCCACTTTGTTCACCAAGTTTACTAAAAAACAACGTAACATACCTAAGTGGTTAAACGAATATATTTACTCTTCTTCTAACCAACAAGAAAAATTGGGAGAAATTTTCCCTTTTGATTCTAATTTATTTACTAACCCTACTAAAAAACAACGTAGTATACCTAATTGGTCAAGCTATATTAGTTTATAATTTTTCAAAAAATCGTAATTTTATTTTGAATAAAGGTAGGTTTTTTTATTTAAATAAATTTTTTTTAATAATTTATTTAATTATGTATATAAATTTAAATAGGCCATTATTTTTAGGATTTTTAAGTGAATTATTTTTATTTATTTTTATAATTAAATTTTATATATATATATACATATAGAGATTTATTAGGTTTATTATCTTTTTTATTAGTATTATTTTATAAAAATATTATAGTTATGTTGTTTAATCGTTTAAGAGATTTATTTATATTATTATCTTTAATATTTTTAGTTAAAGATTATAGAATAAATTTATTATTAAATTTAGATAAAAATGAATATTTAATATTTTTATATTATTTACTCACAAACTAAATCTATGAAAGTTGAAAAATTGGGTAAGATTTTTCCTTTCAAATCTATACTATTTAATAAGTCAACTAAAAAACAACGTAACATACCCAAGTGGTTAAGTGATATTATTTACTTTACACCAACATCGAACGGCGTTTCTGAACCTATGTCTTTCGACGAACTTATTAAATCTTTACCAGCAGCAACACCTTTAGAAGAAATAGTCATAGAAGAACCATTGGACCGATTTGCTCAACTACTCGAAGATTTGCACCTTTCCGAAGACGAACTTATTAAATCTTTACCAGCAGAAGAACCATTGGACCGATTTGGTCAACCACTCGAAGATTTGCACCTTTCCGAAGACAAAGACATAACACAGTACATTACACGGAAACCTACACGACCTAAAAAAATATCGCTTCCTCCGAGAAAATATGAGCAGACAGGACCAACATTTTTTGTACCCAAACTGATGGTTACACCAGCATCACCCACCGAACCATACAACTGTGGTACTGTTACAGTACCCTCAGATGATCCATTCATAGAAGGTTTACTCAACTACCGACAAGGAACTGTGAAGAGCTCACTTCCTTTCACAACATGCAGCGAATTGGAACCTCCGATCGAAGGGGTAAGCACTCCTCACAGAGAAAATGAATATTTTGGTGCAGGATTCAATGACATTTATTTGAACCTACTCGTAAAAGACTATCATTAAAATTCATAAATATTAAGGAAATATCGTCTCGGTATCATAAAAAGTTTCATACTCTAGTCAAAAAGTTTAAAATTAGTATTAAAAAAGAAATACCTAGAGACAACATAAACAACGTGATAACAAATACAATTCTCGGTAAGAAATTATCTCAAACTGAAATAAAATATATTCGTAGCGGTAGGAAACTTCAGGGTGAATTAGCTAGAGAACTTTGTAAACGTTTAGGCGAATTTAATGAAGAAGGCTTCACCTTGCAAGACATTAAAAATATCGAGGAATTATTATGCATTCAAATTAAAGTAATTTGCGCCGAGAGTCTGAACTCGTATTATTTATGAAGGTCGAGAGCAGCCTATAAAAATTTATTTATACAAGCAAGGTAATCATTTTGACTTGATCAACAGTATGACGGCGTTTTTTGGTCAATCTTATTTTTGCGATAAGTGTAATAAATCTTACCAAAATAAAAACAGAAATCACATTTGTAAAAATGATGATGAAAAAGTTTGCCTTATGTGCATGAAAACTCAACATTGCCCATCTAGTAAAAATAAAATTTTTTGAGAAAATTGCAACCGATATTGTTACAATACAAAATTCTTCGAGGAGCACGAATTTGGTGTTTGTTACGTAACATATAAATGCAAAAATTGCGCTAAACTTTGCCTAAGGGAAAATGATCATAAATGTGGATTTTCAAAATGTCGAAATTGCATTTTGAAGTGAAAAAAGAATAAAAGATTTCAATTTCATTGGATAGTGTGAAAAATTGAAGAAATAATTCAAGATTTTTGATTTAGCATCTCTTTGGCATCTTCTTTTAGCATCCTTTAAATATTTTAGCATCTTCATTTTGGTGCAATTTTTTAATTTCTTCATTTCAAACTGCATAGATTGACGAAAAACACCGATATTTCCTTTGGCATCCAAATTTAGCACTTTTTTTTGGTCATTTAGCATCGATTTAGCATAATTTTGGTTGAATCTCGCATCGAACGTGAAAAAAAGTTGGCAACACTGGTGCTTTTAGTCTATGATTTTTACAAGCTGATGAAAAATTCTTATCAACATTGAGAATCAAAATTTCAATTTTTAATTTGATCAAATTACGATATTAAAAATTTAATTTCATATTTACAATGAATGATTACGTACCTCCAACTTATGAAACCGCTTTATTAGAAATTGGAAGACTTCAAAGTCAGCTGGTAAGTAAATCATCATTTTTCTATTTCCTTTCAGGTTAAGATTTGTATTTAATCACTATTGCATGCTTGATTTTCGTGCTACTTCCTTGTATTTTCCAATTATCAACTTCAACATCCTATTTTCTGATCTTGATAATTATTGCATGGTTTCTTTGCAAAGCACCTTTGTACTAAATTCTATGATGCACTAATGATGTTTTGTTTAGTTGTTACAGGCAAATGTTAAGGATAACTATAACGAATTGAAAAGAGTTTTGATAGTCAGAAGCGAAATCGAAAAGTATGAGCGATTATAGATCAAGAATTTTACAGAAGACAAAACAAAATATGGTGGTTTACGTGGTATCCATAAAAGCCGTGAAGTGCGTAGACAGAAATGGTACCACATCTT